>JAZKJV010002076.1:0-278553 GCA_037367405.1 Ottelia alismoides
TAGGCACATCTCAAGTATAGATATGGAATTGAGGATATAGTTCACCATACTCATTGTAGTCAGAAAACATACAACTACTTTTTGTTTTTCTTTGGATATGGGGCAAACCGGTAAGAACACAACATTTAATATCCACATCACGAAACTCCCCCATATAACCCGTACGACTACCCAACTCGAATGATCGACTCTCTTTAGCCACTTGTGTTAGTTGCATGACTAAAATCAAAGACAATACTACCTTCCTCACATCCTAGAACGTCGCCAGGAAACCTCTCGGGGCACAGGTTGACCTATGTGTCTTCCATTCCTCTAAAGAAACTAGGGTCAAGATTCTCAAGTCTTCTACCCGGAGTCCCAAAGGTGCTAGCCCATTCATTGCGGTCATGGTATTAAAAGCTAGCCTCGAGGTGGCCGAGGCGGTGATTTTTAGCCTCGAGGCATACACCTCAGATGGAATTGATAAGGTGTATGCCTCAGAAGGTCGAGGCGGTTCGAGGTGGTGAGGCGGTCAAGGCGAGGTGAAGCGATCTGTGAGGCATTTTCTAGAATTTAAAGTATTTTTAAGGATTTAAATTGTCTTATTGATAGTTTTAGATACTTATAAATGTATAGTTGTCGAGGATATATATTTACAAGATAAATGCTTGGAAATTTAAGTTTGTTGATATTCATATTAAGCATTAAACTTGTCTAATTTTTTTCAAGAAATACTTAATATTGTACTTTTAAATACACGATCCATAAATCTTAAAGAAAAGCCAGTGTTAAGAGATGTGAAATAATGAGTAACATAATATACCAACTATAAAAAAGCAAGATTGGATTCAAGTCATGTCAATATTATCCTATTTTATATATTAGTCATATACCAAGTATATCTAATCATAATTTTTTATGCACCTCAATAATTTTAACGAAAAATATATTATCTTTGATATTTTAATGATAATTATAGCTAATGATTCTATTTTTGATTGGGTAGAAATTTAGTAGATAGGTTTATGGAATTTACATATCCTTTCTTTAATGTTCTTATCTTCATAATTTCATCATATATTTTATTGTTATATATTATATATATGCCAATTAAGATAATTTCATTAGTAAATATATTTGTTATAGTTTTTATAAGTATTTCCCTATACAAACTGAGGCTTATGCCTCGACCGCCTCGAGGCTACGCCTCGCCTCATCTCCAGGGAAAACACTTTGTTCCGCCTTCCATTTTTTCAAACCTTGGTCACCAACTCTAACTGTCTAGACACCACGGGAAAAACCATGTCTTGTGCAACATCCTCAACATGAGAACACCTCCACTATGGAGACCAACCAACACCAGGCACGCAGGATCAAGGTTCTAACCATAGCACCACACGTATATTATATGATCACAATAGGTACCAATTTATCAGATAGGGAGATAGGTGCTAGATTTATCAGGAATTATACTTAAGTCCTTATCTCATTCTAATTAAGTTATCATATAGACCCTTTTACACTTGAGTTCTCCTTTCTAAGTTAACTAGTGTTATGTTATATAGAGGCTACTTAAGTTAGGTAATTAGTTGATGTAGTTAATCAACATCCATTATGGGAAATGACACATTTCATTTGATGTTGTTTTCTTGTTAAGTACATTAGTGCTATAGATACGAGATTGATCATGAGCTTCACCTTAATACTCATCTTAATCTAACCAACTTATAATATAGAACAATTATATTTGATTTCCCTTTTATAGTTAAATTAGGGTTGGATTCCAAAGTGTCTACTGTAATGAGGATGTTCAAATATTCACGATAAATAGTTACTCCTTTCATCTATTACAATTTTCATAACTAATTATGTTCAGAAGATCATAATTGTGTGATTTCCTCTTTCCTTTCATTTTTGAATCTTGATTAACATTGCATATCATCATTTCTCCCAGACATTTAACATGACATGTATGTAGTTAACATAATTAATCATTTTAGATCTTATGTTTAATTTCAAATAACAGTCCATTCTAACCAGTATTGATCGATTCGTGCTACTGGGCTGAGTGAGTTGGTGCTCTGATTTGCTGTCAAATTTTTTATTTTAGATTTGAGAACAAAGTAGATGCATGGATAGAGTATTCGATAAGGAGAAATTTAACACAGATCTCATATTTTTTTATCATAGAATCTCTTAGAAAAAGCGCATATGCCCCGCTTAGGGTTCAAAATTTGTCTCAGATTTAGCATTTGGAGTGAGTGCATGCAACTAATGGTAGAAGACATCATCTTTGTGTCCCTTGTATAGGGCGTGTTCTACCAAATTTATCCACTAAAAAACTCGTTCATTCATTCAAATTAACTGCCAATAATCGTGACTGAAATATATCGATTATAAAAAGATATGACTATCTAGAGGAAAATTCCTAAAATAAATCCATGTTTTATGGTGGTTGTCAGCTACCTAATGCAACCCTCCTCATTTACCCAAGCTTGGGATCAACCAAGAAAGACCAAAGATCTTTCTCAAGTGACATGCATTAAGGATAAGAAAGTGCATGTGCTTGTTACTCATAAGGATATAAAGACTAGATGGAAGAAGTATTTCCATAAGCTTTTCATTGAGGAACGGAATAAAGAGATCATTTTGAGAGATTGACGAGTCGCTGAATACGATCAATAATTCGGTCACGTTGTAGCACGTGTACTTAGCGATTCAGTCAGAACCGAGAGAAGATCTCCATGAAGACTGTCTCGGCTTTAATTTATATCCCGGGCAAATCCGGGGTCGAACACAGGGAGACAAAGGAACAACTTAGGTTTTAATTCAAGAAATTAGGTTTAGATTTCAGTGCGGTATTTTTCAGATTTTTTTTAATGCAAAAAGAGAAGCAAATGCAAAATGCGGTTGAATTAAGATACTACGAAAGCATACAACTTAGCCTAATTTAATATAATGCGAGATTAATTCAATTAAGCTAAATTATATTTTTCCAGTAAACTTAATCCAATGATGAATGCAAAACATATTTTTTAAGAATTTTCAGGGTTAAAATGCAATAAATAAAAATGCACACTTTTTATAGGTTTTTTCGCAATTTCTCATACAAACAGCAAGCAAAAATTATGACAAAAGTATTGGAATGAAAACATGATGCAAGGAAGCTACAGTAATATTTTTGGAATTTTTTGACAAAATATGAATTTTTTATGGATTTTTTAGTGAAAATAGAGTGACAGTGAGTAAATAATTTCTAATAAATCCAAATTATCAAATTAAGCAGAATGTGAATTATCCCAAAAAGATATTTTCATGTAGAATACAGGAGAATTGAAATTTTGCAAAAAGGATATACGTGGATTTAATTAAAAATCTAACACTAAATTCACTCTACAATTTATTCCAGGCACAAGACATCTCCATTTTAAATGGACAGTAAGTTTATCACATTTCAAAGCATCACATATATTTTTTGTGAAATTTTTAGAGCAACTGTGTGTGAGATAAAAATTTATAAGCACTGAATGGGTAAAATATATAAAATTTCAGTTGAACAATTTTAATTAATTACCCATAGACCACAAAAATATAAATAAATGTCCACACTGTAGAGAACTAGTTGCTCAACATCAAGATATTTTTCATTGAACAAATTGATGCAAAAACGAGGTCCAAATTAAGGTGCGAACACAGGGGTCTATGTGCAAATTAGAAAACAATATATATAATGCAACTTATGTACAGGGACTAATACGTAATTATGAAAACATGAAAGAAACAACTTGCAATTTTTACAAATAAAAAAAAATAAAGAAAATGGAAGGACCTTCTTCCTCACGATGGGGGAAGATGAACCCAAAGCGGTGGTGGCGGCTGGCGGAGGTTCGGCCGCACGCGGCCGCGAGAACGACGAGGCGGGGCAGCGGCGCCGCACACGTGGTCGCAGCGGGTCTCGACGGTGGCAGAGAGGCGCGGAGGGGGGGCGATGGCGCGGCGGCTGGTTGCGCACGGATGGCCGCGCAGTTGCGCGCCGGCGCGCGGAGGAAGGCTGGGGTTGCGAGCGGGTGCCGCGCCTTCGCGCGGTGGAGGGCTGGCGGTGGCCACCGGCGCGGTGGCCATGGATGGAGGGAGGGGCGGCGGAGCCGCTGCCCTTGGGGAAGGGGGCGGCGGTTCTGCTGCTCCGTCTTTTTTTTTTATTTTTTTTAAATTTTTTTTGATTTCTTCTTTTTTTTTTCTGTTGTAATGCAAACTAATTTTTTTTATTTTTTTGTTTTGTTTAAACAGAAAATGATCAAATGCAAAATGAACAATTGTTTTTAAATTTTTTTGTTTAAATAAAAAGATGAAGAAATGCAAAATGATAAATATGAACAAATGCAAATATGAGGGTGGGTTGATCGTGATGATATGAAAATAAAAAAAATGATATGGGGTTATGATGGAAAAAAAATGATGGTGATCTAAACGACAAGGAAACAAGATATTAGATAAAATAAAATAACAAGAGAAACGAGGAGGAATACTTACCTGATTCTTCGCCGGATTGGCGGAGCAGCTACGCTGAACTCCTGTTGTCGCCTCGATCCGATTGGCGAAATAAAAATCGGAGAAACTATGCGAGCTCGACGGGGAACTCGAGACGCGGAGTGGAGCTCCGCGGATCTCACCTGAAGGAGGTCGTCGCTTGAGGACGATGCTTCGCCGCTGTCACCAACAAAACACTCCAAGCTCTCTCCTTATTCTATAAGAATGGTGGATGGGGGAAAATGAGGATGTACAAATGAATATAAAGAGAAGAGAAATGGAAGTTAGAATGGTGGTGGTGTTGAATGGGAGGTTAAATTAGTGATGGGGTTGAATGGGAGGTTAGATGAAAACATGGTGTTGAATGGAGGTTGATGAAGACTTGGAGGTTAATGGAGGTTGGTGGTAGAATGGAAGTTATTGTAGAGAATGGGAAAATAATAAGTAAATAAATAAATTAGGTTACTTTAAATACAATAAAATAAAAAGAGAAGAGAAATAGTGGAGAATTTACAAAAGAAGACAAAACACCATGTACAATTTTTGTTTACTTTTCTAATTTGTATTTTTTTGTCTTTTTAATAAGAGATATTTACAACGGAAAATACTATAAAATAATATAATTAAAATACAACACAATCATGATATTTTTGTATTTTTAGCAATTATGAAAGATACAATAAAAATTAAAGAAAAAATGAATATATACAAGGTATACAATGTACATCTAGGTCCCAAAACTCAACTTTTGCAAATGAGCTCCGATTTTAATGAAACCACTTCCGTTGGATAGATAATTTTATAACTTGAACTTTAAAAGTGAGTTTGGTGAATTTGGAGTTCATACGGAGCGAGAATTTAGCTTGGAAGTTGGTCTTTACCGCTTTTTCCCATTGGGATCTAGGAGTATTTATTTGAGGTAAAATTTGTTTTGTATTTTTGTATTTTTATATACATTGATATGAACATGTTGGAGAAAGAATTAGCCAAAAAGGAGTTGATATGAAATTATTAAAAATACATAAAGTTTTGGGCTATTTACATGTATAAAACTCCTTTGATTTTGCGGCTTTTTATGTGTAATTTATTTTGTACAATTTAATATACAATAATTAATGTGTTTTATTTACAAGAGTTATTTTGTTAATTTATTGATTTTATGGACATTTATTTGGGATTTTACTCGGGGATTTTGCTAAGATCAAGATATTAAGATGATGAATCGTGGATTCATCACCCCCCTATACTTAAACTTTGCTAGTCCTCGAGCAAATAAAGAATGAATAAGTTGGGTTAACCCCTGACTGTGCATGTGAATACAAGACTTGATCCGTTCAAGAACTCTCGGTTTTAGAAATCCTAAAATTCTAAGCTGAACCAAGCTCTAGTCAAAAGGTATCCAATTTCCCTAATCATCAGACTCTCTTTGTATACATATATAGTAGGGATATGACTTTAAGTGTTGACCGCAGTTACAAGAGTAGAGTCACAACGTCACCCAAGGTTCCAGTCTAAGAGACTCTCCTAAGGGACCCGATCCTCAACACTAGGGAATAAACCATTTCTTGCACCCAATCCACCGTCTCTTTAGTTGTCAGACTTAAAAGTGTAGATGGAAGGCCAGTTGATGGAGGGCATAGGATTGTGTCATTTCTTCTCTCCCTCTCATTGGAACAAGGATCCTCTCAAGTGCCTTATTACTCAACGCATTTTTTTGGTGTTGATCAGTGCGTCCGTCAAGAGAAGTTGGAGCCGTCTGCACTTGTTTTCCTGGGAGTACACCGGGGTGTGTCTTTTTTGAGTATTGATTATACCTTCTACACCCAGACTTGTAGCATTTACGATGCAGAGCCCTTTTTTGGTGCAAGCCCGACTCCTGGTCCTAATAGCGGTGGTCCAAGTGGACACTTTTGAAATGGTTGGGAGCGCTCGCCTTTGGTGGAAGCTCTTTGATATTTGACTTTGTATGGAATGAGAGCTTTTCTTTGACATTTCATTGATTTGTAGTATTTTTGGCTAGCTCCACTGCTTTTACCAAAAGTTGGCGCACACTGATCAACATTTTTTTTATCACACCCTGGCACATAGGTAAATGTCAAGAGATAGTACAAGAACCATGTTCTCATACTGGCTAAAGATGCTGACACTCAGGTTTCATGAAGCCTTCATTGATTTTATCCCATCCTCGAGCATCATTAAATCAAGTCCAAACTTAAATCCACCATCCCAGCTCCTCACGTGAAATTTCAACTCATCTCATCATAACTGCAGTCGTGTATGTGAGGTGCTGATCATATTCTTAAGGTAGAGACTAAGCATGCAATATAGCACACAAATCTTTCAAAGTAGGGAAATGTGAATAATTAAGTCCAAGACCCTAATGACTAAGGCTGAT
Organism: Ottelia alismoides; assembly: GCA_037367405.1. Classification (NCBI taxonomy): domain Eukaryota; kingdom Viridiplantae; phylum Streptophyta; class Magnoliopsida; order Alismatales; family Hydrocharitaceae; genus Ottelia; species Ottelia alismoides. The sequence continues at coordinate 6,902 of JAZKJV010002076.1, forward strand.
TAACTCAAAATCTCAAGAGCTCATAAACCAAGTGTTCTTGAACATCACTAGTCTTGTGTGAAAGTGAATGTGTCAGGGGTTAAACCAACTTATTAGTTAGTTTTTTTTAGTTTTTTTAAAGTTTTACAAAAAGTTTTTTTTTCAAAAAGTTTTTTTTGACAAACAAAGGCAAAGAAGTTTTTTTTTGTTAGAAAAGTTTTGCTCTTTTTTTTCCAAGAGTTTTTTTGAAAGATAGGTAGATAAGAAAGGACTTTTTTTAAAGAGGATTTTTTTGAAAAGTTTTTTTTTTTGAAAAGGTTTTTTTATCTTTTTTTTGAAAAATATAGATAAATAAGAAAGGACACATTTTTTTTGAAAAGATTTTTTAGAGCAAATAAGAAAAGAGAACAAAAAACATTTTTTTTTGAAAAGCTTTTTAAAAGTTTTTTTTGAAAAAGTTTTTTTTAGAAAAAAGTTTTTTTACCCACCCCATAATTATTGTATAATATATACAAAAATACGTGAAAGTACGAGCTATGGGTAAAGTATATATGTAATATATACACGCCCCCCTATACTTAGCATGTGCTATGTCCTCATGGCACAAGAAGCGAGAAAAAGACATAGCTCGTGCTAAGCGTAGGATGACTAAAATAATAAATAGTATAGAAGTCGATCCGCCCCCCTATACTTAGGCTCTGGACAACCTAAGTGAAGAAGAAGAGCAAAAATGGGGCGGACGAGGTCAAGAGGAGAAATGGATGAGTATGTACACATGGCGGGCATCGGCTCCCCTATACTTAGGCTCTTGGTATGCCTAAGTATAGGACAAGAGTAAGTGTGAGAACCGATGTGATCTGGAGAATATACAAAGAGGGGAGAATGTACAAGAGTGATTGAATATGTACAGGGATTAAGAAGGTTTGTGACGGACCTTCTTGCGGGAGCGAGGGGGTGGGTAGTATACATATGTGTCGCTGTCAGAATCGTTCGTAGAGGAATAATAGTGAGGTGTGGGGAACGTCCAACGAGGGTCGACACATGGCTGCTTGCTCAAATATGGCTTCAGAACAGCTGAACTGAGCTCACTCATATAGATCACCTCATCCGGACCTGATGAGGACTCCTCAGAAAGTTCCTTCTCTGATAAGTCGAAGGCAACTTTCTTAATCGGTTTTCTAGAACCTGAAGCATGAAGAGGAAGAGGAGAGTGACAAGTCTTGAGGGGTTCGGGGGAACACCTCGAGGAATCAATACTCTTCTTCTTCTTACCAGATGACCGACTATAGGATGGAGCAACCGATTTATCAAGATTGGTCAATTTGGTCCCAGTTGTCTCCTTTGCTGTATGTCCTGGATGTAGTGTGTGTGAGGTTCTGACCAGAGGTTCATCATCAGATGAGTCACCATATGCATTGTAATACTCCTGCAGGGTCAGCACACGTCTCTGGTAAGGCACAGTGTTCTCAGTTGGCTTGACATTGTTGGGTTCTTGTGTCGGATCATCGAAATGATCAAGGCAATCCACAAAGGTCATGTCCGACTCAGTGATAGCTTCTGGTCGTGAGTCCTCTCTAGAAGCTGTCGCGGTGGTGGTGCAAGCAGTAGGCGGTGTGTGGTTGTAGGGGGTCTCTAAACCAATGGTCGTCTGGACAGTCGGTATCTCAGGTGTAGTAGAGAGACGGGACTCAACTGTCTCTCGAAGGTCACGACTGTCTGCAACTTTATGGGTTACCTTGGAATATCGTGTGTCCTCAAAGATCGGGTGAGGTCGGAGTGCTCCCAATGCAGAGAAATCGATCTCCCGAGTCTCACAATCTATAGTTGCCTTAGCCAAGGCTAAGAACGGCTTCCCAAGAATGATCGGAGACTGGGTGAACTCTCCTCGGTGCTCAATATCAATGATCGTGAAGTCTATCTCCAGTAGAGCACCTTGGAAAGTAATGATGACAGAAATGGTTCCTCTTGACCGTTTAATGGATCGATCTGCCAACTGAATGGTCTCTCTTGATTTCTTGGCAGATCCGAGTTTGAGCTTGGCAAACACGGAGGTCGGGAGGATATTAATTGGTAAGTCATTATCGATTCTTGCATGGGTGAATGTGGTATCTTTGATTTCACAATCAAACCTAGGCAACCGCTTTACTCTGCGGCTCTTGGTTTTTCTCCCTATCATCAAAGATGTAGACATAGACACTATATGTATCTCAGTCCTTGTTCTCTTATTGCCCGACCTTTTAGGAATCAATTTACTTCTCACAAATCTTTTAAGGTCGGGAAAGTGTTCAATGGCCATTATCAAGGGAAGCTCAAAAATCAACTCTTTATCAAGTGCTTCCCTAACGGTGGGATCCAATTTTTGTAAGTCTTTTCCATTTTCAATTTTTATGGTATTTTCTGCTTTTTCCAATTTTTTGGTCTTTTTTATAGATGAAGGAGGACTAGGAGAATGTACAGACTTTGGTTTGGAGGGAAAGTGGTTAGTAGAAGAGGGAGGTAGAAGGGACTCCAGCTGTACATGACGTGTGGTCAATCCGGTGTCTTCCAGGTTTTCAAGATTCAATCCGCAAAATCCATGATCCACATTCCTACCTGGACTCTTAATCAGTCTACCAATATCATCCTCCAATAAGTTCTCATGATACATCATGAGAGAAGTCTGCTCAATTGGAGGATACCGCTGAGAACTTGGCATCTCATACTCAACACATCTGGACTCAGGCATGTAATGCTGGGTTGAGTATGACCCATCTATATGACAGATGTTGGTCGGAGCCTCATAAGGTGGAGTCAGTAGACAGGGGGTCTGTAGATCGGTCGCATGAGTCCAATCCCCTGTATATGTCGGCTCTCCGAATGGGTGATATGAAGGTTGATCAATGTCGGCTCTATCACTGAGGTCAATCAAGTCAGGAAGATCATGTAGTGCAGGCTTCTCCATTCGGTTTGTCCGGTTGACCTTGTTGTACCCAAAGGTTAAGTCAGGATGTGTATAGGTCAAATGTTGTCCGGTCCTAACTCGAGGTGAATATGAGGTATGAGGGGGCAACTGATTCTGCCAATCATTCATCTCAGCAGTGGCTTGCTCTGTGATTTGTTCCTTGATTCCAGCAAGCAGACGAGAATATGTTGAGTCAATACAGGGTGGTTGTGGGTCATGGGTGTAAGAATGTGGGGTAGGTGAGAAGGATGAAGAAGTGCGGAAGTCAGTCGGAGTTCTGACTTTGCGGTTGGGGTATGGGTATGAGGAGGAATGAGAGGGTGGAGATGGTCGAAATACGGTCGAAGAAGAATGACGTGGATATGATGACCAATATTCTGACATCTTGGAGGGAAAATGGGAGAATGAAGCGGATCGAGGAAGAAAGCGTGCAAGTGCACCGAATAACTCACAAAACAAACAAACACAAGAGCAAACCCTGAGTTCACCTACTCAACACAGTGATGGTCGCAAAAGTCCGACCGTTTATCTTTTCAGTTTTAATTAGGTGATAAATCAAGATATAAATCCAATTACGCAAGGCTCAAAAGTAGGTTTTGGGCACTATCCTAGGGATACGTCCTCACCTCTCAACAATCACAATTAGCCAAGCATACAATGAGGGTTTACTCTCCCAAAACAAGTGTTAGTTTTAGTCAATTTTTTTAATCAACTCTGATTATCAATCCCGATTTTAAGTTCGGTTATCACTTGATTAATCCACCAAACAAAGCACGCCTAACGATCAGTCCCAATTTCCTTTTAACCTAAGTTTCAAAAACCAAGGGGAGGGAATCGAGAAAAGCCGATGCAAATAATGAAATCAATGATGCATGCCCAGTTCAGAAGACTTACAGTGATCCTCGCGCTCTACATGCGGGATGCAAGGCAGAATTGAAATTTTATACTATATGATGCAAACGAGAAAACCGTTCCTAGACAGGCAGTTCTATTAGCGAGTGATGAACAAGTTAAATTTGACTAATAGTCCAGCGGTCTAAGTGCGTCTCGTTAAATATGATGTGTGGTCCTAAAAATTTACGAGCACAAGCGATAAAGTTATTCTAATAAAATAAGCTCTAAGAGCCGCGAGTGCAAGTCCTATTCTACGTCAAGCAACCACACGACCACAAGAAAGTCCAAAGTTCAGTCCGGATACAAGCGCGAGCTCTCAAACAAGAGCTGCTGAAAAGAGCGAATTACCTAAGTTATTACAATACTTACAAAAATTTATAAAAATTCTCTCGAAGATAAATTGATTTTCTTGCTCTTCAGCAGTCGGCGCGCGTCGCGTCCGTCGACCTCCGATGCACTCCAAGTCCACCGGGCCCTCGCAAGGAAAATGAGATTTATATTAGAGAGATAAACAACAAAATATATACAAAAATATTGAAGAGAAATAATGGAGAAGAAAATGGATTAACTACAAAGTGGCTCGGGGGTCAGACTACCCGAGTAAGTGAAATCTAAATCCAAATTTTTAAACTAATCCCTAAGCCGTTTGCCTCCCCGGCAACGGCGCCATCTGACGAGTCGCTGAATACGATCAATAATTCGGTCACGTTGTAGCACGTGTACTTAGCGATTTAGTCAGAACCGAGAGAAGATCTCCGTGAAGAGTGTCTCGGCTTTAATTTATATCCCGGGCAAATCCGGGGTCGAACACAGGGAGACAAAGGAACAACTTAGGTTTTAATTCAAGAAATTAGGTTTAGATTTCAGTGTGTATTTTTCAGATTTTTTTAATGCAAAAAGAGAAGCAAATGCAAAATGCGGTTGAATTAAGATACTACGAAAGCATACAACTTAGCCTAATTTAATATAATGCGAGATTAATTCAATTAAGCTAAATTATATTTTTCCAGTAAACTTAATCCAATGATGAATGCAAAACATATTTTTTAAGAATTTTCAGGGTTAAAATGCAATAAATAAAAATGCACACTTTTTATAGGTTTTTTCGCAATTTCTCATACAAACAGCAAGCAAAAATTATGATAAAAGTATTGGAATGAAAACATGATGCAAGGAAGCTACAGTAATATTTTTGGAATTTTTTGACAAAATATGAATTTTTATGGATTTTTTAGTGAAAATAGAGTGACAGTGAGTAAATAATTTCTAATAAATCCAAATTATCAAATTAAGCAGAATTCGAATTATCCCAAAAAGATATTTTCATGTAGAATACAGGAGAATTGAAATTTCGCAAAAAGGATATACGTGGATTTAATTAAAAATCTAACACTAAATTCACTCTACAATTTATTCCAGGCACAAGACATCTCCATTTTAAATGAAATTTGGGCAGTAAGTTTATCACATTTCAAAGCATCACATATATTTTTTGTGGAATTTTTAGAGCAACTGTGTGTGAGATAAAAATTTATAAGCACTGAATGGGTAAAATATATAAAATTTCAGTTGAACAATTTTAATTAATTACCCATAGACCACAAAAATATAAATAAATGTCCACACTGTAGAGAACTAGTTGCTCAACATCAAGATATTTTTCATTGAACAAATTGATGCAAAAACGAGGTCCAAATTAAGGTGCGAACACAGGGGTCTATGTGCAAATTAGAAAACAATATATATAATGCAACTTATGTACAGGGACTAATACGCAATTATGAAAACATGAAAGAAACAACTTGCAATTTTTACAAATAAAAAAAATAAAGAAAATGGAAGGACCTTCTTCCTCACGATGGGGGAAGATGAACCCAAAGCGGTGGTGGCGGCTGGCGGAGGTTCGGCCGCACGCGGCCGCGAGAACGGCGAGGCGGGGCAGCGACGCCGCACACGTGGTCGCAGCGGGTCTCGACGGTGGCAGAGAGGCGCGGAGGGGGGGCGATGGCGTGGCGGCTGGTTGCGCACGGATGGTCGCGCAGTCGCGCGCCGGCGCGCGGAGGAAGGCTGGGGTTGCGAGCGGGTGCCGCGCCTTCGCGCGGTGGAGGGCTGGCGGTGGCCACCGGCGCGGTGGTCGTGGATGGAGGGAGGGGCGGCGGAGCCGCTGCCCTTGGGGAAGGGGGCGGCGGTTCTGCTGCTCCGTCTTTTTTTTATTTTTTTTATTTTTTTTTGATTTCTTCTTTTTTTTTTTCTGTTGTAATGCAAACTAATTTTTTTTAATTTTTTTTGTTTTGTTTAAACAGAAAATGATCAAATGCAAAATGAACAATTGTTTTTAAATTTTTTGTTTAAATAAAAAGATGAAGAAATGCAAAATGATAAATATGAACAAATGCAAATATGAGGGTGGGTTGATCGTGATGATATGAAAATAAAAAAATGATATGGGGTTATGATGGAAAAAATGATGGTGATCTAAACGACAAGGAAACAAGATATTAGATAAAATAAAATAACAAGAGAAACGAGGAGGAATACTTACCTGATTCTTCGCCGGATTGGCGGAGCAGCTACGCTGAACTCCTGTTGTCGCCTCGATCCGATTGGCGAAATAAAAATCGGAGAAGCTATGCGAGCTCGACGGGGAACTCGAGACGCGGAGTGGAGCTCCGCGGATCTCACCTGAAGGAGGTCGTCGCTTGAGGACGATGCTTCGCCGCTGTCACCAACAAAACACTCCAAGCTCTCTCCTTATTCTATAAGAATGGTGGATGGGGAAAAATGAGGATGTACAAATGAATATAAAGAGAAGAGAAATGGAAGTTAGAATGGTGGTGGTGTTGAATGGGAGGTTAAATTAGTGATGGGGTTGAATGGGAGGTTAGATGAAAACATGGTGTTGAATGGAGGTTGATGAAGACTTGGAGGTTAATGGAGGTTGGTGGTAGAATGGAAGTTATTGTAGAGAATGGGAAAATAATAAGTAAATGAATAAATTAGGTTACTTTAAATACAATAAAATAAAAAGAGAAGAGAAATAGTGGAGAATTTACAAAAGAAGATAAAACACCATGTACAATTTTTGTTTACTTTTCTAATTTGTATTTTTTTGTCTTTTTAATAAGAGATATTTACAACGGAAAAATACTATAAAATAATATAATTAAAATACAACACAATCATGATATTTTTGTATTTTTAGCAATTATGAAAGATACAATAAAAATTAAAGAAAAAATGAATATATACATGGTATACAATGTACATCTAGGTCCCAAAACTCAACTTTTGCAAATGAGCTCCGATTTTAATGAAACCACTTCCGTTGGATAGATAATTTTCTAACTTGAACTTTAAAAGTGAGTTTGGTGAATTTGGAGTTCATACGGAGCGAGAATTTAGCTTGGAAGTTGGTCTTTACCGCTTTTTCCCATTGGGATCTAGGAGTATTTATTTGAGGTAAAATTTGTTTTATATTTTTGTATTTTTATATACATTGATATGAACATGTTGGAGAAAGACAAAAAGGAGTTGATATGAAATTATTAAAAATACATAAAGTTTTGGGCTATTTACATGTATAAAACTCCTTTGATTTTGCGGCTTTTTATGTGTAATTTATTTTGTACAATTTAATATACAATAATTAGTGTGTTTTATTTACAAGAGTTATTTTATTAATTTATTGATTTTATGGACATTTATTTGGGATTTTACTCGGGAATTTTGCTAAGATCAAGATATTAAGATGATGAATCGTGGATTCATCAGAGATCTAGCAAGATTATGAAACCTGAGAAAGGTATAGAACTTGATGACGTTACTATAGAAGTATGGAAAGTTCTAGGTGACCGTAGTTTGACTTGGCTCACAAATTTATTCAATGTTATTTGGTGAAGCAAGAAAATGCTTGAAGAATGGAGGGGGAGCATTTTGGTACTCTTTATAAGAATAAAGGAGACATTCAAAATCATTTAATTACATAGGTATCAAACTGATGAGTCGTACTATGAAAATTAGGAACATGTGATCGGAAGAAGATTGAGAGAAGTTTCCAAAGTAATAGAAAATCAATTCTGATTTATGTCATGTTAGTAAACTATTGAAGGTATCCATTCGTTGAGGAGAACAATGGAGATTTATATATAAAAAAGGAGAAGCTTCATATGATTTTTATTGATTTAGAGAAGACTTATGATTCAGTCCCACGGGAGATATTACGGAGCGTTTTGGAGAAGGGACAAATAAATGTCTTATACATTCACCTTATAAAGGATATGTATGACATGACTTCATATCGTTAAGGATCTAGTATGGGAAGAATGGCTATTTTGACATTAGCATCTGTCTGCATCAAGGTTCAACTTTGAGTCTATTCCTTTTTACTTTGATTATGGACGAGTTGACTAGTCACATTTAGGATGAGAAACCTTTGTGTATGTTGTTCGCGTATGATATTGTGTTGATTGATGAGACTAGATATGGTGTAAATGATAAGCTTAAGGTTTGGAGACATGCCTGAGAGACTAAGTGGGTATTCTTTTGGGGAATAGCCCTGAGAATAAGGGTGTTATTTCCCTCCCATCCCCTTCCTCGTACGACTAAGAATAAAGAGACATTCAAAATTATTTAATTACTTAGGTATCAAACTGATGAGTCGTACTATGAAAATTTGAGAACATGTGATCGGAAGAAGGTTGAGAAGTTTCCAAAGTAATAGAAAATTAATTCTGATTTATGTCAGGTTAGTCAACTATTGAAGGTATCCATTCGTTGAGGAGAACAATGGGGATTTATATATTAAAAAGGAAGAAGCTCCGTATGATTTTTATTGATTTAGAGAATACTTATGATTCGGTCTCACGGGAGATATTGCAGAGAGTTTTGGAGAAGGTGTTGGACATGCGAGCCCACGACGAGCCATTATGCAATAAATGTTATTGCAATTCACTCCTTAATCTGAAATGAAGAATAACTAATTTCCATAGTAGGTCCCTTAGTACACTTAGGGTTATGTACCATGACCATCTTAATGATCATACAACTGTTGATTCAATAATTGAATCATAGAGGCTGGTGCTTGGATGAATATCTAAAGAGTTAGATTGAGGACTCATCGAGCATCGTCAAATGCTTTTTAAGAGATGATCTACAGCCTGAGTAGGAGATGGCAATCCTTATCTCTAAAGGATGATATCTAACTGACCTCTTGATGTAGGTCCTCTGCATAGGAATAGAGATTCGGAGGTGTTAGATTAGTTAGGTCAAAGAGTTGACTTAATGAGATCGAGATAACTAAAGACCTATATCGTATGCTGTCACGATATAGGCACATATCCTCTGACCAGAGACATATGTGTTACTATATGTCTAAGTATGTACATTTGGCTGACCAATAGGTTGATGACCTAATCAAGATCTATACACCGGCGCGTTGGTGTGCATATAAGGGCATATGAGTAATACGATCTCTCAAAGGGATCATACAGGTTCAATTACCGAATCGGAAGACATGAGCTCACTCATGAGATATTGAGAAGAATCAAATTCCATGCACAATCGTCTTGCTTTGGAAGCTTGACTCAATTTGTAGGTTTGATATATATTTTTGGAGAGTATATGATCAACACCTAGGTATGATATATGCTTTTGGAAAGTATATGGTCGATACCAACTCCCAATGATCAAATGAGAAAACTTAATGATAAACCCCTAAAGGAGACAGTCTAAAAGAGATCTAAAACTTTGGGTTTAATCTAGGTCTTCCAGTATGCAGGATGTACAGGTATTGGGAATACCTGAGGGTGATGTGATCATAAATGATTGTATAACCATGACGCTTCCATTCATAGGGAGTGACGAAACAGGTCTGGATTTTAGTGACTCCTCTCATAGAGAAGCGATCTAATTTTAGTCCAAATGTTTGATATAGATCTGAATGTGATTTAGATACAATGAGAAGATTAGATCTACGGTCTTGATTTAATCAAGCATCTATGGAAGGTCTGCAAGATCTGGATTTGAGATTCGATCTCAATATCCAAGTCACTATACGTGGAACAATACAATCATCTTGTCCTTATCTCCAAGTATCCGTGGAGAAAGCGTGTTATCCTTGAAAGAGTTCATGGATAATTGCATTGTTGATATATGTATCCAAGCATCGAGAAAATTGATAATTAAATGTATTTTAATTATCATGGATAATATGAATTTGATTCATATTATAAGGAGAGTTATTTGAGATAATTAAATGTGATTTAATTATCAAATATGTGAATAATGTGAATGTGATTCATATTATTTTGGCACATGCGAATAGAGATCCAAGATGACTAAATACGATTTAATTATCATGGATATGAATAATATTGATATCACTATCCATATTAATCATATATATTATAAATGTGATTTATAATATATTAGAAAGAGCATATTGTGATTTATATTTGTTAATTAATTATTAATGTGAATTGGATTCACATTGAATGATTAATTAAAATATAATTTATATTTTGTTTTGGGATGTGAATTTGATTTACATTTTTCCAATGGCATGATTGCAATATTTCACAAGATAATTATGATTATTTTTATGAAATAATCTACAACAATTGTTGTTGTAAATCCTAAAGATATAATGAGATAATGGTATCTAATGAGATAATGAGATCTCATGAGATGTTGGTAGTCGTCCCCCCTTTTTAGGGGATATGGTTTATCTCCTCATTATCTCCAAAGATAATTAATTGATTTGAATCGAATTTAAATATATTGATTTATCGATATATATTAAATTAAATTAAATTAAATTAATTGTTGTTGTGTTTTTACAACAAGATCATAGCCATTGAAAGAAACACAAATCAATCTCAACCATTGATTGTTGTTGTCCATGGATTGGGATCCATGGACTCCCAAAACCCTATATAAGAAGAGGCACCCCTTGCTCTTCGAGATAGATAATTAATGAATGCTCTCTCTCTCTTTTTTCTCCACGCGCCAAGCCTCTCTTTCTCTTATAATAGCCGTCCACCATGGAGCCATTGTGAGAGTCGCCATCAACGCAACATCGTCGTTATGCTGTCGGATCATCTACTCGTAGATCTCCATCTCCTTGGGTGTGTCTTGCTCGTGAAGAAGATGTTGGATCTCGTGTGACGAGATCAGGAGATCTGCCGCTTGGATCATTAAAACATGGATTGCAAGGTGCACGTGTCTCATCAACGCGCTCGCAAGCGTCTCATTCGTCAGATCAGACTTGAGACATGAGGTTTCTTCATTTAGAGACTCGATCGCAATCATGCTTCAAGAGGTAAACCTAATACCTAATTGTGATTTAGATGAAATGATATGAGAAAAGTTCTTGGATCATGTGGTTTCATCATATTAAAAAATTTTAAATTCCGTTGCATCGAACAACTAGTATGACTAGTCGCTCCTGATCGCATTCGATGCGATCATCACGCTTCCGTGATGCACTTGAGGATTCTTCTCATATCCTTCAAGTGGTATCAAAGCCAGGTTATCGAAGGTTTTGGATGAGATGCATGAACCTACGAAGATTTGGGTTCGATAGGGTTCGTGAAGATTTTAGCATTTCAATTTTCGCTGCTCTATTTTGTGATGTTTTTTATGCCCTGTCTAAAATGTTTAAATACAAAAATATTATTTGAATAATGTTCCTCATTAAATAAGGAAACCGTGGAATTTGAGTTTGCGTGATTTGGAATCCGATAACTCAAGATATGATCTTTTTAATAACCATATGTCCACTGTTTAGGGGATGGCGATTAGTGACATAGTTAAAGAGTTAATTACGGATTCTAAATGCATGTAAATTCATAATTATCACTTGAGCTCTGTTTTAAATCAAATTGGCGAACAAAATAAATTTAGTTTGTATTAATTGGATTTAAATTGATCGAGTTATGTTGATTTTAGTGAGTAGGGGTCAATGTTGGAATTTAACAAACTTGATCATGAATCTTGTGATTGTCATTCAAATAAATTAATGGAAATTAATTGTTAATTTTCTGAAATAATTATTGATAAATATTTTTGAAATATTTAAAGATGATAATTATTTCCTTGAATGACATTGCATTAATCAAAATGATATAACTTTTACATGCAAAACCTTGTTGCTTGAATAGGATTGGGGATTTGTTTAGCAAATTTCCTTATAATATTATCAAAATAGTTTTGATGAATATTTTATGGTATAACTTCGGTTGGAAAACCGATGAACATCTCAATTACAAAGTGATTGACTCGACATTCTTTTTTCTCGAGGTGGATATGGTGCCTAGTCAGGGAGCATTGGGATAGTAGGTTGCACCGTGTGTGGTCTGTCCCACTCCTGTCGGTACTTGCCATGACAACGGGTAGGGAACGAATGATGCTTGAGAGATCATGATGTATTTTCTAATTATTAAAATTCGAATAATATGTGTTTGAGATAATACCATAATTCAGGTAACAATTAAGAATATTTGTTAGATATTAATTGGATTATTAATTTAATATGATTAGATTATTTGGAATCCAATTAAAAGTTAAACACTCTATTTTTAATGGAGTTGTTATTTCCCTTGGAAGAATTAATCGTAATGAATATGATTCATAATGATTAATTAAAATTTGAATATGAGGTGGAGGATCACATAAGTGACATCCATGGTCTCCCGTCAAGGCGAAGGGTTTCATCGCCATGGGTTGTATACAGGAGACGCCTGTCCGAAGTGACAACTCCTCATACAAGTTCACCTGAATCGGGCCTTTTGCTTCTCGAAAGAGTTAGGCTGTATGCAGAGTGACCCCAGTATCAGTTCCTCATATTATTGGGGCGATATTGGATTGCACATAGCGAGTATTAAGGTTGTTGATGGTTGGTTCAATTAACAATGGGTCAACATCACCTTAGGGGTGGTGGGCCCGAGTGTTAAAGACCGAATTGGGAAATGCAAGTTGGACTTGTAAGGTGGAATGAGTTCTCGCTTCTTTTTATCTAAGTTGTAGTTTCTCATATTATTGGGATGCAACAAAGATAGGAAAGGAGATCCCATATTTTGCTAGAGATATAATGGTAAGAGTATCTCTTATATTGAAAGTGATTAAGGGAATGAACTTTCATTGTTGACAAGGCAAAACAACTTTGATATAAAAATTACTAAATCAAAGTAAAATATGTATATATAATATATATACACTTATACAGATTTCTTATTTCAGATAGTCCTTCATTAAACCCACTCAATTTTATACTAAATTATAGCCAGTAAATTTTCATGGATTGGATCCATGATCAAGATATTATCCTTGCAGTTGGACACATAATGTACGTGGTTGCAATATGCAAGTTTCCTCATCAAAATGAGGAATGACAATTAAATAAGACAATAAGACGCCGCCTTAGGATTCGTATGTCTCTATAGTCTTAATCTTTCATCGAGTGTACTTTGAAAGTGGCATGTCGATGATGATCGTAATTATCAAATTAATCCTTATAAAATCAAAGAAGATGTTTTGGCATACATATGTGCTCTAGACATTTAATCATGAATGACATGGTTCTCTGCATTATGCAGAATGGTAGCTCTACTAGGAGATGATGTATTCAAAATGTTTGAATACCTACCTGAACCTAAGTCTTTAAGAGTTAAGATGTATGTAGATATGATGAGTGTCATCATCCTACTATCTATACTCTAGTCATTCATGAAGCTTCATAATGTTCATACTGTATGAATTAAATGAAGCATATAAACATGTCGAAATACTCTTATATTGAAATCTTTTGAATTCAACATAAGAGATCCTTTGTCTTAAGTAATGGTTATTTAGAGATGAAATGAGCGCAGCGGAAGCATGTGTCGAACCCAAGTAAGAAGGAAAGTCAAAGAGTTGACCTTCTCTGACTTCCATATGGCATCCAGATAGTTGGATACATGCCCATACTGCAATAAGATGATGTGTTGATAGTATGGCTATCAAGTCTATCGAGAATCCTTAGAGAAGGACTCAAATAATACATATCTACATCTTTACTTAATCATTGAAATTGACTTTCTTATAAGATAAGATCAAAGTCTACAATTATATCTCATTCTTCTAATGACACTTGCAATTGTTGCATATGTTGTAGAAGATTAATAAATTTAATCTTAAGGTTTAATAATCATCTATATAGGAATTGATGCAATTGTTGCAACATTCTCCATAGGATAGAATTACTTCATATTTTCAGTGGGAGAGCCCTTGGTCATAGGGAATGTCTTTATGACCTAAATATTAGAATACATTCATTGTTGGAGATGAACATGTATTCTATAATAGACCTATCATAAAGAGTTATGATATCTACTAAATTAAAATATTGATGAATGGTTCATTAACATTTCTAATACTGAAAATTAAACCTTAATAGATCAGTAGGAGGACGAAGATCATTTGACAATGATCTGGCATCGAGTCTTGGACTTATGTCTATTGATATGATCGATAGACTAGTCAGATATTAAGCTTTAGATTGTCTAAAGGTTCAAATCTTACATACTCATGAATATTGTATTCAAAGTAAATATGTCCAATGCACTCTTCACTGAGAATTGTGTAAGATGCTAAGGTATTCAATACCTTATACATATTGATGTATGTGGATCATTTGTATCATAATAAACATTGATGATATCTGATATCATTCGATGATTATTTGTGATATGAGATTCCTTCCTTTCACCTTAAAAACCTTTGAAATGTTCAAAGATTTCATAATTTTGGTTTAGAACCAAAGTTTGAAGGAAGATGAAATGAATTTGACCTAACCTAGGTAGCAAGTACCTATTAGATGAATTCAAGGAATACCTTATGGAGATAGGAATATCATTCCTATCTCACTTCTCCTAATACACCTAAACTCAATGGAGTTGTAGGAGATACAATTAGATCATGTATGACATGATTTGATAAATGATTAATCTTTGAATAGTTATCTCTAAGTTTCTAAGGTATATATGTAGTAGAGACTACAATATATATCCTTAATACGGTTCCATGCAAGTAAGCTGGAATCTAGCACCAGAGAGTGTTGCTTTATTAGGAAAATAAAGAATGGTATTGGATACCTACTTTATGACCTTGAGATTCTTAAAGAATTTCATCTCTAAGAATATGATTCTAAGATGATGACTTTCTTGAGAATCAAGATGAAAATGAAGTCAAGGAACTCATTGAATCTTGAGAAGATAATGAGGCTCCTTAAGTCGGAAACTAAAAGGACAACTAAATATGAAACACTAATACCTCTTCAAATGAGCTTGAAGATGAATTCCATGTGCTAGATAAGTCTGACAATGATTTGACTTCATATGATGAAGCTTCTAAAGATCATGACATGGAGATATGGATGTTAGCAGTAAAGTCTAAATGTAGACTTCATATGCAAGTGTTGTATATGGACCCTCGAGAATCCACCTATAAGGGTAAGACCCGTTAAGATGTAAATGGATCTTCAAGAAAAAGAGGGAACCTTATGAGAAGGTAAAGACCTTCAAAGCACGGCTCGTATCCACAAGATACACACGAAGAGAAGACAATGCTTGGGATGAGACTTCTTCTTCAGTGACCACTTAAACCCATCAGAATATTGCTAACTATAGCTACACAAGTTGACTTTGACATCTTTGAGATGGAAGTCAAGATTGCATTCCTCTATGAATACCTCTCCGAGGATATTCATAAGTAGTAGACCCAGGGCTTCATGGTTGAGGAAAGCAAGGTGTGCAAGTTGAATAACTCCATCTATGGACTCAAATAAGCTTCTTGTAGCTGTAACATAAGATTTGATGAAATTTTAAATGTTATGATTTCAAATAGAATCTTGATGAACCATGTGAAGCTTAGTGGGAGTACCAATGTGTTCATCATGCTAAATGTAGATAATATCCTAATCATTTAGAATGATATAAGGATGATAATAAGTGTTTTATGATATGGCTATTTCATACCTTGAGATATGATCTCAAGGATACCTCTTAGATCTTAGTTCTGAAGTTGTTCAGAAGCAAAAAGAAGAGAGAGAATTGTGATTGTAACATTATTGGTACATCCTGGATATATTCTATCCAAGGAAGGCCCCTTTCACTTAAGATTTGGTATTGACCAATCTGAAGGGATATCATATCAAGTGTTGATGATGCTAAAACTGTTTGCCCTTGTGCATCGGTTGCTAGAAGCCTGGTATGTGCTAGATATGTACAAAAAGCCAGATGTCTGTCATGCAGTGGGAGTAGTAAATTGTTGCTAATCCTACTATGGAGATAAAACACTTGCAGTAATAAAACAATATCTTCAAAGATGACAAGGCTTACAAATAATGATCTCAAAGTCTCATCATCAAGAACCTAAACTTTATACATAGTGATCTAAAAGGTCTTAACTGCAGATACTTTAAGAGATAGAGATCTCTAAGAATAAGGATAAGGATAACTGAAATTACACATTGGTTATAATGATTGTTGAGTTGTAGTATCAAAGATATTATGACAGCCTCAAAATTGAGTATTGGTTGCATAAGATGCAACATTCGCATTCGATGCGAACACTGTTACTGAGGGATATGCAAGTGCCATAAAAGGACTTGGCATATTCTCTCGGGAACAGAGTGATTGATCATCTTACCTTGCTATATTAAATATCCTATGATTGTTACATGAGTGGGTTTAATGATTAGCCCATTAATGGTTCTTTGGGCTAGTGGGAGATTGTTGGACATGCGAGCCCACGGCGAGCCATTATGCAATAAATGTCATTGCAATTCACTCCTTAATCTGAAATGAAGAATAAATAATTTGCATAATAGGTCTATTAGTACAATTAGGGTTATGTACCATGGCCATCTTAATGATTATATAACTGTTGATTCAATAATTGAATCATAGAGGCCGGTGCTTGGATGAATATCTAAAGAGTTAGATTGAGGACACATCGAGCATCGTCAAATGATTGTTAAGAGATGATCTCCAGCCTGAGTAGGAGATGGCAATCCTTATCTCTAAAGGCTGATATCTAACCGACCTCTTGATGTAGGTCCTCTGCATAGAAATAGAGATTTGGAGGTGTTAGATTAGTTAGGTCAAAGAGTTGACTTAACAAGATTGAGATAACTAAAGACCTATGTTGTATGTTGTCACGGTATAGACACGCATTCTCAGACCAGAGACAGATGTGTTACCATATGTCTAAGTATGTACATTTGGCAGACCAATAGGTTGATGACCTAATCAAGGTCTATACACCGGTGCACTGGTATGCATATAAGGGCATATGGGTAATACGATCATTCAAAGGGATCATACAGGTTCATTACTGAATCGGAAGACATGAGTACTCGTGAGATATTGGGAAGAATCAAATTCCATGCACGGTCGTCTCGCTTTAGAAGCTTGACTGAATTTGTAGGTTTGATATATATTTTTGGAAAGTATATGTTCAACACCTGGGTATGATATATGCTTTTGGACAGTATATGATCGATACCAACTCCCAATGATCAAATGAGAAAACTTAATGATAAAATCATGAAGGAGATAGTCTAAAAGAGATCTAAAACTTCATGTTTAATCTAGGTCTTCCAGTATGCATGATGTACAGGTATTGGTAATACCTGAGGGTGATGTGATCATAAACGATTGTATAACCATGACGCTTCCATTCCTTGGGAGTGATGAAACAGGTATGGATTTTAGTGACTCCTCTCATAGAGAAGTGATAATCTTAGTCCAAATGTTGTACATTGTTTTGAATGTGATTCAGATACAATGAGAAGATTAGATCTACGGTATTGATTTAATCAAGCATCAATGGAAGGTTCGTAAGATCTGGATTTGATATTTGATCTCAATATCTAAGTCACTATACGTGGAACAATACAATCGCCATGTCCTTATCTCCAAGTATCCGCGGAGAAAGCACATTATCCTTGAAAGAGTTCATGGATAATTTCATTGTTGATATATGTATCCAAGCATCGAGAAAATTGATAATTAAATGTGATTTACTTAACATGGATAATATGAATTTGATTCATATTATAAGGAGAGTTATCTGAGATAATTAAATGTGATTTAATTATCAAAGATGTGAATAATGTGAATGTGATTCATATTATTTTGGCACATGGTATAGAGATCCAAGATGATTAAATACGATTTAATTATCATGGATATGAATAATATTGATAGCACTATCCATATTAATCGTATATATTATAAATGTAATTTATAATATATTAGAGAGAGCATATTGTGATTTATATTTGTTAATTAATTATTGATGTGAATTGGATTCACATTGAATGATTAATTAAAATATAATTTAGATTCTGTTTTGGGATGTGAATTTGATTCACATTTTCCAATGGCATGATTGCAATATTTCACAAGATAATTATGAATTATTTTTTTTGAAATAATTTACAACAATTGTTGTTGTAAATCCTGAAGATATCATGAGGATAATGAGATCTCATGAGATAATGTGATCTCATGAGATGTTGGTTGCCGTCCCTCCTTTTTAGGGGATATAGTTTATCTCCTCATTATCTCCATGGATAATTAATTGATTTTATTTGAATTTAAATATATTGATTTATCAATATATATTAAATTAAATTAAATTAATTGTTGTTGTGTTTTTACAACGAGATCATAGCCATTGAAAGAAACACAAATCAATCTCAACCATTGATTGTGTGTTGTCCATGGATTGGGATCCATAGACTCCCAAAACCTTATATAAGAAGAGGCACCCCTTGCTCTTTGAGATAGCTAATTAAAGAATGCTCTCTCTCTCTCTCTCTCTCTCTCTTTTCTCCACATGCCAAGCCTCTCTGTCTTTTATAATGGCCGTCCACCATGGAGCCATAGTGAGTCTCGCCATCGACGCAACATCGCCATTATGCTGTCGGATCATCTACTTGTGGATCTCCATCTCCTTCAGTGTGTCTTGCTCGTGAAGAAGATGTTGGATCTCGTGTGAAAAGATCAAGAGATCCGCCGCTTGGATCATCAACATGGATTGCGAGGAGCGCACGTCTCATCAACGCGCTCGTAAGTGTCTCCTTCGTCGGATCGGACTTGAGACAGGAGGTCTCTTCATTTAGAGACTCGATCGCAATCACGCTTCAAGAGGTAAACCTAATACCTAATTGTGGTTTAGATGAAACAATCCGAGAAAGGTTCTTGAATCATGTGGTTTCATCATATTAAAAAATTTTAAATTCCGCTGCATCAAGCAACTAGTACGACTAGTCGCTCCCGATCGCATTCAATGCGATCATCACGCTTTCGTGATGTGCTTGAGGATTCTTCCCATATCCTTCAGAAGGTACAAGTAAATATCTTATACATTAACCTTATAAAGGATATGTATGACATGACTTCATCTCGTTAAGGATCTAGTATGGGAAGAGTGGCTATTTTGACATTAACATCCGTCTGCATCAAGGTTCAACTTTGAGTCCATTCTTTTTTACTTTGATTATGGATGAGTTGACTAATCACATTTAGGATGAGATGCCTTTGTGTATGTTGTTCACCTATGATATTGTTGATTGATGATACTAGAGATTGTATAAATGATAAACTTTGAGTATTAGAGACATGCCTTAGAGACTAAGGGGTGTTCTTTTGGGAATACCCCGAGAATAAGGGTATTATTTCCCTCCCATCCCCTTCTTCGTACAATTAATCCCCCCTCCCCCCGCACGTCTTTCTCAATCCTTATTCCACCTCCTTATTCCACCCTTCTGTCACCTTGCCTACCCTTATTCTACCTTATTCCTATCCTTCCAACCGAACAAGAATAATGCCTTATTCCATCTATTCCTCACCCTTATCACTTCTTATTCTCGAAATGAACTTACCTTAATTATGTACAAGTAGATCTAAGATTGAATATATGGAGTGCACATTTGATGAATGCAGTGGCGAAGAATCGAGGAGAAGATTGGAGACGATGACATTTAAAAGAAAGATTTTTTTTAAATCCTAGGTGCAATTTTGCAACATGATGGGAAAATCAATGGAGATGTTAATCATAGAATAAATGCAGGTTGGCTAAAGTGGAGAGGAGCCTCTACTATTCTATGTGATAAGAAAATTCCTTTGAAAATAAATAAAGTGTTACAGAGCAACCACGAGACTCACTATGTTCTATGGATATAAATGTTTGCTTGTGTACCATACATATGTGCACAAAATGACATTGGTAGAAATAAAAATGCTACAATGGATGTGTCGTACATGAAAAGATCGGATTTAGATTGATGTGTTTAGAAGGAATGTTGGTGTAGCTATGATAGAGGATACTACGAGAGAAAACCGCTTAAGAAGTCCTGTTGATGTACTAGTTATAAGATTCGAGATTTTAGATGTTAAGACGACTAAGAGAGGGCGAGGAAGGCCCAAGAAGTGTTGAAATGAGACTATCCGAAGGAATCTTATTTGAATCTAAGCCCAAGAATTATGCAAGATAAATCTGAATGGAGGAAAAGATACCATATAGCCATCCTTATTTAAAGTGGAAAAGGTTTTGTTGTTATACTGTGACTAAAATATCCATCCTGGTGAACAAAATGATCAATTAATTGAGCCTATTTACATAATATGTCGAAACGTCTATGGGTCAAATGACAACATAGTGAGGTTGTTAGCCTAACCTACTAGTATTTAGGATGGTTGTGATATGTGGGGAACCATCAGAGGTGATGAACATAGCAGAGAAAGTAGGTGGTTCGTGTGACCTAGAGCAATGGGGTTGACCATGCATGATGGGGAAGGGAATGGCATGTGGTTAGTTGCTATTGGCTAGAAATACAATAAATAACATAATTCTTAGTAAGTACACATTAAATAGCAAAAAAAGTTCCAAATAAGAAGGCTATTTGAAATTTTGTATCCTGAAAGCTTATAGTAAGAAGACTTTCAAATAAGCTTATTGTTGTATTCTTACAAAGTAATATAAATTGCATTTCTATTTTACTTAGTATCTAAATGCTTTTTTTGCATTTTAGTATATGAATTGTGTCCATTGCATTTTATTGTAATATTACAATTACAGATATATTTATTTTTTAATATTTAATTGATTTCATAAATAATGTGTATAATTTATAGACTTTTATATATAGGTAAACTTGACCTCTAATTTAAGTGTTTTACTTTATACTTTAAATTTTCACTAGGTTTAATTTTTTTCATATTTTATTATTAAAATATAATATCATGGAAGTAATTAAAAATAAAATTAGCGTAAATGATCTTAACCACTTTGTACATTATGGAAGTTAGATAATAGTTGTACATATATACAACGAGGCACCCAAAATATAAAGAAAACAAATAAATTATTCTTACATTTTAAGTGATTTTAATATTTAGAATATTTCCATATTCAACGTTAAGAATAAGTGGATCTCATTTTGGGGTTCATTTGTGCAAAATACAAAGCTTTGAATATATTAGAATAAGGGTTTTGGATTTCTTGGTATATGTACGATGTATATTTTTGAACTATTTTAATATTATCTACAAATTTTGTTAAGAAATTATAAATATAATTAGGTGAATAAGAGTTTAAATGAATTTATAAAAATATTTAAATATCTAAATATATAGTGTATATGTATCTTGAGTCATTATTTCTACAGTTTGTGATTATTTTTTATTTTTTTTACTTATTATATTTGCTCATTGGTAGCCAAGTCAGTC
Organism: Ottelia alismoides; assembly: GCA_037367405.1. NCBI lineage: Eukaryota > Viridiplantae > Streptophyta > Magnoliopsida > Alismatales > Hydrocharitaceae > Ottelia > Ottelia alismoides. Next base: position 28,490 of record JAZKJV010002076.1, read on the forward strand.
AGACTTGATCTATGGATCATAGTTATGAACAGATCTGATCAAAATGTGGGTCAGGTCAAATGGGTCGAGTTTCTAAAACCATGTGTCCAAAGCTCGGGTTGGGTCATCCCATGGGCCATACACAACCCAAGCCCAGTCCATGTCTGGGTTGAATTGAGTTGAGCTAGCCCATGGGGCAACTTTAATTCTTTTCTTCATTATTTAATGCAATTTTATAAATATAAATGATTTTTATAACCACCATGTATACTTTATATAACTAATATAAATAGGTTACATATTACTTATTATCACTTTAAAACTTGTATCGCAGATAAAAACTTGAAGTACATTATACTAGTAATTGTCCTATCTAATTTCTATATGAATGCATATATATAGTCAATAACTGGCGAGCCAACAAGTGGGTCATGCCGAGCAAACCCATACTAAAGGAAGTTCTAAACTTGCATATCAAGCAAATGCAAAAAAAGCAAATAAATTTGCATAAAAGTATATTCGTCACATGAACATTGATAAAGTGTATAACATAAATTCTATTGCGAAACCACGTGGCATGGGATATTTTTTCCAAATTGTTTCACATAACCATGAGAATATCATGGTTACCTTTTGAAGAGTGAGTCTCTAAATGAAGAGACTCTCGACTGAAGTCCATCCAGTGAAGTTTCTCTCGTGGGTGCTATGATGAATCGTGTCATCTCCCACGAACTTGATGTACACATTTAATGAATCCTGAAGAGAAGGGGAAGACCAAGGAGAGAGTCATGTACTATATCTTTTCTCTACTCTAAAGGTAATGTGGCTCTCTTGGAATTGAAGGGAATTGTTGTAGAATGATCGTCTTCAATAGAGAGTCCAAGCCCTCTCTTAAATAGCATGTGTGGACGTCTACTGAGGAGTCTTGATCCTCACTGCAGATGTCCACAATTATCTCATTCTCTCTTCTCTTGATTCTCATGTAGTAATTCTAATCCTACAAGAGTTTGGTTAATAATTTATCTAATATTATCATCAAGAAAAAATATTATAAAAAAAGAGAGAGGCTGCAACAAATAGAAATGGGATCCATGGTAGACGTCTACCTTGAGATAATCCTTTAAATTGTAATTCCAAATAATGCCATGATATTCTAATTCAATTATCCTTTGATAAACTAAATTAAATATATCATAATTAGGTTATTTATGAGAACAATCTCTCAATTTATTACTCCAATTCAGAAATGCAATATAAAATGTAAATTCATTACATTATTTTTTCAATGTGAATCATATTCACATATGTCTTGAAATAATATATGATCATATTCATATAAAATATTAATTAATTTAAAACATTATTCATATTAACTAATGACTAAATATGTGAAATATCATTCACACAATCCTTGGATAAATATATTCATGATAAGAACATTTATTATGATAATATTTACATCATAATGTTTAAGTCTTGACCAAATTAGTACCTATGAGTAGCTTTCACAAATACTTGAAAATAATGTGGGAGATCACATTATCCATGTGTAGTGACTTGAAACTTGTATAACTGTCCAATTTCAAGGTTTTAAATCACTTTTGGTGAAACACGTCACACTCTAACTTTGAGCATGAGCAGAAATAATTCACACATTATATGAGCTCAATGAAGTGCATCATACTTTTCATTGGCTCAAAAAATGATCAGAGTGATGATCTTAGATTCCATCTCCATTTCTAATCATTTTACAATCATTTGGGAGCTTAGAAATGAGCCCTAGAAGTGAGTTCAGCTCGATTTACATTTCTTTCCAACATTTGGACATTAAAATTGAAATTGGAATTTAATTTAATGAAATGAGATTTTATCCAATTAATTCTCATATTATTAATCCATAAAATAGAGTCACTAAAATTCATCTAGTTTCATCGCTCCCTTAGAATTATAGTCATGGTAGATGATCTATTAAGAAAGCTTCAACCTGGAGTATTCCCAATACTCCATCATCCAACATACTAGAAAAGTTTGAGGTATTTGAAGTTCAAACCCTTGTTTGTATTTCTCTTTCCAAGGTACATATTTTGATTTCTCAATGGATAATTTGGTAACAATATTTATCATATACTTTCCAAAATCATATATCAATATCTTGAATTCATATCTTAATTCATAAACAAGGCGACCATGTATAGAATTCTATTTGATCTCAAATATCTTATGAGTGGGCATTGTCTATCGGTTCATCAAGTATCAACATGTATGATCCCTATAAGAGATCATACATCTCATATGTCCTTATATGCACACCAACTTTTACGTATATGGACCTTGGTAAGGTCTTAAACTTAATGGTCTATCATATACACATTCTTGGACATGTAGATGTATACATGTCTCAAGTTAAAAAATGTATGCATGATCATGACAGTTACAGTTCAGGTCTTAATTTATCTCGACCTCATCAAATCAACATTTTAACCTAAATTGTCAACATTTTGACTTTTTGGTCAACATTTATCCTTGAGTACTCTGTGATCTACGAATCTCAGTTCCCATGCAGAGAACCTTCAACAATAGATAAGTCGGAGATCAATCTTTAGAGAAAGATTTCCATCTCATTCTCAAACTAGAAATCATTCTTGAATAACACATTATGAAGCCAGTTAAGTCCTCTCAACTGCATGGTATTCAAGATGACCATAGTACATAACCCTAATTGCACAAAGGACCCTTAATTAAGTGTAAATACAATCATTATGAAGTCAGTTGAGTTTTTTGAATGGCATGGTATTCAAGATGACCATAGTACATAACCCTAATTGCACACAGGATCCTTAATTAAGTGTAAATATAATCATTAAATTTATAAAAATAATAATTTTATACATGAATGGGTTGTCAAGGGCTTACAACTACATTAATGGGTGTTGGCCCCCAGTCCATCGGTCGGGTCTAGATTATTAGAGCTATATTAACGTTAGGTTTTCTATGCCAAATTATATACATGTGCATATTGGATCCCCTCATCGTAATCGATGCTTGCTCTATGTTTTTTACCCTTTGGCTAGGAGTCATGCTTTGAAGGTTTGTTCCTTCCAATCGGGTCCCCTCTTTCTTTCAAAATATCTGTTTACTCCCAATGGGTTTGACACCTTAGATGGATCCTCGAGGGTCCATACACCATTCTTTCCATGGAGTCTATTTCAGACTTCGTTTCTAGCATACATCTATCCATGCTATGATATGTTATCGCCTTATCATATGAAGCCAGATCATCTTCAAACTCTTTTGATACATGCAATACATACAATTCATATGGTCTCACTATCCAAGAACTCTTTCTAAGAGGTATAGATATGCCATTTTCTGTTATCTCTTCAGTTTTTGTGTGGTCTTCCTAGGCTCAATTAGTTACTTGACTTCATTATCATCTTTACTCTAGTAATTCATCTTCTAGAATTTTACATCTCTAGAAACAAACTCAGGATCATAAAATTGGTATCATATAGCGTTCTTTACGTATCTAATGAAGTAGCATTCTTTAGTACGAGATTCCAACTTACCTGCATACACATTTTTATCATGGACCAAACAACCCAAAATTCTTAAGTGTTGTACATTGGAATTGGTACCAAACCAAAGCAAATGAGGGGTTTTGGGTACATATTTAATTGGAATTTTGTTAAAGACATAAGCAACAATCTCTATTGCATCTCCCCAGAAAGTAAGAGGTGAATTGACTTTACTCATCATTAATATAACCAAATCCAACATGGTTTTATTGTGTCTCTCTACAGCTCTGATGAGTTGAAGAGTACATGTAGATGTGAGATTGGAAACTATTCCTTTTTCCTTTAGGTATTCTCCAAATCCATCTAAGAGGTATCGCCACCTCGAATAGACTGAATTCAATTTATCTTCCTTCATGTTTGGTTCTCAATCAAAGTCATAAATATCATTAACTCCATAGGCATAAATGTAATTAAAACATTTTAAAACACAAGAAATAACACATAAAGGTCCCTGTAGGGACTAAATTAACATTAAAAAAATTAGGACTCATCATTTGATATGTATCCCCTGTGCAGAAGTATTTATATAAATAGGCTAAATCGGTTGGGCTTGGCTGAAAAATATCCATGGGCGCACATGATGCACGTGCCCCTTAGATCCAATTGCAATTTTAGAGAAATGTTGATGCCTTGGATGTAATTTTCCAAGTTCCTCATGTTCTTGGTATGCGCACAAGGCTTGGAATGAGGGTTCGTCCAGAGCAGTGGTCTGGGCCACGTAGATAGCCTAGGTACTTTGTCACATACTTCAGTCCCATCGAGCATGTGGTTTGGAGGTGAAGCACATGCAGAATATGGGATGCCAGATCCAGATTATCTAGCTGTCACGGTTCTTTGTGTTCATCTAATGACTGTCATGCGCGATAGTTTGAAGACTTTGCTCCGACTAGCCATTCTCATCTCCTCTACCCTCATGTCGATGCGTTGAGGATCCTTACATCATCTTGGAAGGTTGGCGAAAAAGATGGAGGCATGAAGAAGACAAGAGGGAGGTAGATTATCCTCCTCGGTGGAAGCTCACCAGCCTAATTGCTCTGAAATGGAGCACATATCAAAGTTCTGACAATTGAAGAGAATTGTATCTACAAAATTCCAGTAGCAACCAAGCGAGTGCGTGTGTGGGTTTGATGAGGGTGAAATGGAAGGCCTAATTAGGTTCATCTCCACCATGAACGGAGAAGAAGAAACAAGGTGGCTGGAGGATTTGGAGGAAAGGCAAGGATGAGTGGACCCTCCTGCATGCATCGTTGATGCACGGTGGAGGGTGGGAAGTGGTTGAATCAGAGAAAGGACTTATGTATAATGTAGGATAATTCTAAGAAAACACGTAAAAAATGAAAACCTAATTTACCTGGAATTGAAGACGACACATGTGTGAAGGAATCGCATGTGCCAGAGGGTTGTGAGGACCTCTAGATCTTTGCTTGATGACGGATGCATGCCTCAAAGCTTTAATTGTTGATGTGGCGGTCATGACATGGCCTCTTCCGACCAAGGGTCAACATTGGAGATGGAGCCTATTTTCTCTCATCAGATCACCATTTTCCAATCACTAAGTGGTAGTTGTGACTAAGAGACACTTCACATAAAGGTGGACAATTGGTAGCTCTGGTCGATTGGAGTGTATTTGAAGAAGAAAGGTCAGGGTTAGTTGTACCAAGGCGATGGTTTCAACCACCGCCAATTAGTGGGGAAGTTAGGGCTAGGGGAAGTTAAGTGGTTAGCGTGGAAGAGGGGAGTTAAGGAAAGGATATGGTGATGGAATTTGGTTGGAAGTATAGCTAGGATTAGCAGGTAAAAGAGGAGAAGCTAGATGGTTTCCTCGTTCGCGCCCATTGAAGGGGGCGGGCGAGAGTTTCAGGAAAAGCAACAGTCGTTGGATCGCGTGATCCAACGGTTGAAGAAGGGGTATGGACGTTAGTGATAGTGCGCTCTAATAGGCTAAATTAGATAGATGGTGTGAGGGTGATGATGGGGTGTTAGTGGTCGTTTGATCAAAATGATTAGATGGCCCAAAGAAATATGTTGGACGGAAATAGGGTCGGCCAGGTGGCTTGTTGCAGTTAGGTCACGTGGCCCAACCAGATAAATTAGAAAATGAATAAATCAATGTAAAATCAAAAAGAAATAGTTAGATATAAAATTAAAAAAAGTGTTCAACATGAAAGTTGTAGATCTCTTTGATTTAGAACTCAGAGTGATAATACATAGTTTATACATAATATTATTCTGTAAGTATTTTATTTTGTTATTTTTATTTTAAATGTAAGTTTAATGTTAAATTAAATATATATATATATATATTATTTTTTAATTTTTATTTGGTTTGTAATAAGAAAAAACACATAAAATAATGGGCAAAGTAATGTATTTGTTTATATACAATAATTATTGTTGGTTATTTACAAGAGGTTATTTGTTATTTAAGATAAATCGTTAGTTATTATTAATGAAATACTTAAGATAGAGGGATAATAACTAGATATTAGGATGATAACTCTAGGACTTATCACCTCCTATACTTAAGCATGTCTCATCCTCGAGGAAATAAAGAATTAATAAGTTAGTTGTTCCCCTAACTATGCATGTGCAAATACAAGACTTGATTTAATTCAGACATTCGATTTTAAGACTTAAAATTATAAGTTGAACCATGTCTTAATCTTAAGGAACTCATGTACACTAATTATTAGACTCTCTGTATATACATAGATATAAAAGGTATGACTTTAAGTGTTGTCTGCATTTACAAGAGTCAAGACAAAACATCACCCAAGGCACCAATCCAAAAGACTCTCCTAAGATCTCAATCCTCATCACTAGAGAATAAATATATTCTTGCATTCAATCCATCATCTCTTTAGTTGTCAGACTAATATAAGTAGATAGAGGGTCAGTTGATAGAGGGAATATGATTATATCTTTTCTTCTCTCCCACTCATTGGGACAAGGGTTCTCTAAAGTACCTTATTTAACTCAACACATTTATTTTGAGTTGTTGATCAGTGTGTCTGTCAAAAGAGGTTGATTAGTTTGTACTTGTTTTCTTCGGAATGCACCAGGGTGTATCTCTTTTGAGTATTTATTGTACCTTCGACACTCAGACTTGCATCAATATACGATGTAGATCCCCCTTTGGGATAATAGCCCGACTCAAAAAGCCTATGATTCTGGTCTGAGGGGACATTTAAAGGTTGGGAGCGCTTGTCACTAGTAGAAGCACTTTGAATTTGTCTTTGTGATGTGAGAGCTTTTCCTTTCACTTTTTTTTTCTTTTTTTGGCTACCTCCACTACTTTTACCAAAAATTGGTGCACATTGATCAACAGTGTAATTTAGTTTTATCACACCCTATCAGTTAGGTAAATATCAAGAGATTAGTATGAGAACCATGTTCTCATACTAGCTTAAGATGTTGACACTCAAGTTTCATGAAGCTTTCATTAAATTTATCCCATCCTCGAACATCACTAAATTGGATTCAAACTCAAATCTCCCATCCTATTTCTTCGAGTGAAATCTCAACTCATCTCATCGTGAATGCATTCGTGCATGTGAGGTGTTGGTCATATTCTCTAAGTTGGAGATTAAGTGGGCAATATAGCACGCATATCTTTTAAATTAGGGAAGTGTGAATTACTGATTCTAAGATCCTAATGATTAAGGCAGGTTAACTCTGAATTTTAGAAACTCATAAACGAAGAGCTATGAATCACAACAAGCCTTGTGAGAATGTGTAATGTTAGGGAAACATCAACTTATTAGTTAGTATTTTATGATTTTTTATGTATTTTACATTTTTATATTATTTTTTGAATTAAGTTATATTTATTAGGTTTATTTACAAAGCACCTGTTAGTCTCAATTATACCTTAATTTTCAAGCAATTAAAACCCCAATTTTACAAACCAATGTATAATATTTTTCAAACAATCACATAAATATAAGTTTTACAAATATTTTACAAAGAATTTTCAAAACACGTAGAACCACATTTTTACAATCCATTGTAAAACATTTTTCAAAAGCATGTAACATAGGTCTATAAAAGTTTTTAAATAATTTAAAAAGTAGTTTTTACACAAATTGGTTCGAAAACAGTATGTTACTCTTAGGCCAAAAAGTTCGAAAAAATTTAAAATATGAGATATGGATTAAGTATGTATGAAATATATATTGTACACCTCATATACTTAGCGTGTGCTATGTCCTCATTGCATTAAGTGATATGAAGTAAAGGCTCATTCTAAATATAAAGAAATGTACATAACTTATCAAAGGAGAGCATTGTGAATTGCGTAAGAAGAATGCGTAATATGGGGACTCGTGTCCCCCCTAAATTTCAATTTCTCCAAGGCATCTTTTACGGCTCCTCTCAGCTAGAACTCTAATCTCAAACTCTTACCTCCATACTTCTCCAAGCATCTCGGATCTATGGGTCCTATTACAAAAGAAATAAGATTGGATATCAAAGATTATCTAGCAAAGAACAAAAAGAAAACATAAATAATGCAACAAATCATCACATCATGATTTGACCTAACTGACTTAATAATAATCTAAACAATATTAAACCTAATTAAATATATTAATGAAATCGTGTTTCCAGCAACAACACCATCTGAGAAGTTGCTAACTCGCTAACTTAATTCGCATTTTATTGTAATACGATCAAATAGAAATTGATCGGAATCGAGTTGAAAGATCTCTGTAAGGAGGACTCGGCTTACATTTACACTAGATAAGTACAAGGTTGAACACAAGGGCAAGAGCTATTAATACAATTAATCAGATATTAATATCAATGATAAGTGATCAATACACTATCTAGGTCCAAAAAATGCATTTTTATTTGGATTTTTATGCAAGTTAATTAATAATAGAATGAATAGAATTAATTAAATACAAACATACACATAAAAACATAATTTATGCCCTTAAATTGTCAAAAAAGATTTATATTCAATATGAGAATCCAATTGATTCAGAAGCTAATGTACATTTAATATAAAGAATAGAACATGCATTATCTCTGACAAATAAGTATTAATTAACTGTCCAATTAGAAAATCAAGCATGCTATAATAAAGATAATGAAAAGTGCTTCACAATGCAACTTAAATCATCTCAAAAGGAGTTCACATGCAAAAGTTACTACACATTAATTCCAGGGGCATAAATGTAAATAAAACAATTTAAAAACATAAGAAAACATAAAGGTTTCTGGAGGGACTGAATTGCAATTAAAATAAATTAGGACTCATCTTTTGATATTTACCCTAGTGCGAGGGCATTTATATAAATAAGAAGAATCGATTGGGCTTGGCTAAAAAATATCCTAGGGCAAATGTGATGAATGTGCCCCTGGAACCAATTGCAATTTTGAAGAAATGCAGGCACCTTGGCTGCAATTTTCCAAATTCCTCTCATGCTTGGAACATGCATGAGGCTTGGAATGTGGGTATGCCAGAGCAATTGGTCTGGGTTACATGGATAGCCCATGTACTTCATCACCTGGTTCAGATCCACCGAGCTTGGGTCTGGAGGGGAGACACGTGCAGAATATGGGTTGTCAGATCTAGATTATCTAATGGCCACTGCTCTTCGCATTCACCTGATGACCGTCATGCGTGATGGCTCGAAGACTTGGCTCCGACAAGCCATTCTCATCTCCTCCGCTCTCCTCTCGATGCGTTGAGGTGAAGGATATTGAGTATCCTTAAGCGCATCACGGAAGCGTGTCGATCGCATCGTATGCAATCGGAGCAACTAGTCGTACTAGATGCTAGATGCAGCGGAAATTAAAATTTTAACTTTAAAGATGAAACCACATGATCACGAGAACACTTCTCGGATCGTTTCATCAAACCACAAAGTATAAGTAATACCTCTTGAAGCGTGGTTGTGATCGCGAGATCCCAAAGTAGAGATCCTCCTATCTTAAGTCCGACCCACGGAGAATGCGCTTGCGGGCACGATGATGAGTCGCGTCCTTCCCGCAATCCTTTGACGAAGATCCAAGCATCGAGGCGTAGCAAAAATGATCTCCTTCCTAATACACAAAGTGGACGGCCACTTGAATATTAGGGAGACCCCACGAGAATGAGAGAGAGAGAGAGTAGAGTTCTTCAACTCAAGAATGTTGTCACTTGGAAAGGCTACCCTAGCCCTCCTTTTATACTAGTTTAGGATCCAATGGATCTCAATCCATGGGACACATGGATCCAAGGGCTATGCTTGGTCCATGCTAAATCAATGGCTATGATTGTTGTTGGTTAAAACCAACAACATTAATTTAAATTAAAAAATGTTGCAACATTATCAACATAATTTAATTTAACAATAACTAATTTAAGACATAATGTGATAAATTAAATGGAGTCAACCAACCACCCTAAATTATAGGGGGTTATTTTGTCTCCTTTTATTTTATCTTATTATTTCTTAATAAATTGCAATAACTATTATTGCAATAATATCCACCAAATTAATTCCAAATTAATTTGTGAATATTTCAATCATGCCATCGAAGATATGTGAATCACATTCACAACCCAAACTAATTTGTAAATTACATTTCCAATTAATTAATTAATGTGAATCCAATCCACACTATTAATTAACAAATGCTATTTACATAAATTCTCTCTCTTATATATGTATATTATAAATCATATTTATAATACACATATATCATGGATAGTGTTATCCACATTCTCTTAATCCTTGATAATTAAACCCCATTTAATTATCTTAGACAATCATTTTCATAATATGAATTATATTCATATTAAGCTTGATAATTAAATCTCATTTAATCATCAAGTCCTTGCTTGGATATTTCATCAAAAGAATTATTCTTGAACCCTTTCATGAATAATGTGCTTTCTCCGCAGATACTTGGAGATAAGGACAGGGCGATTGTATTATTCCACGTATAGTGACTTGGATGTTGAGATTTTATCTCAAATCCAGATCTTACGAACCTCCCATAGATGCTTGATTAAATCAAGGCCGCAAATCTAATCTTCTCATTAAATCTGAATCTCATTCAGATCAATGTCCAACACTTGGACTAAGATCAGATTGCTTCTCTACTGGAAGGAGTCACTAAAATCCAGACCTGTTTCATCACTCCCTCGGAATGGAAGCGTCATGGATATACAATCGTTTATGATCACATCACCCTTCAGGTATTCCCAATACCTGTACATCCTGCATACTGGAAGACCCATGGTCAACCCGAAGATCAAGATCTATTTTACACTGTCTTCTTCAGGGTTTGATCACCAAGTTTCTCATTTGATCATTGGGATTTGGTATCGATCATATACTTTCCAAAAGCATATATCATACCTAGGTCTTGATCATATACTTTCCAAAAGTATATATCAAACCTACAAATTCAGTCAAGCTTCCAAAGCGAGACGACCGTGCACGGAATTTGATTCTTCCCAATATCTCATGAGTGAGCTCATGTCTTCCGGTTCAGTAGTGAACCTGTATGATCCCTTTGAGAGATCGTATTACTCATATGCCCTTATATGCCCACCAGCTCGCCGGTGTATAGACCTTGGTTAGGTCATCAACCTATTGGTCTGCCAAATGTACATACTCAGACATATAGCAATACATCTGTCTCCGGTCAGAGGATGCGTGCCTATGCTGTGACAGCATTCAACATAGGACTTTGGTTATCTCGATCTCGTTAAGTCAACCCATTGACCTAACTAATCTGACACCTCCGAATCTCTATTCCTATGCAGAGGACCTGCATCAAGAGGTCGGTCAGATATCAGCCTATGTGAGAAAGGATTGCCATCTCCTACTCAGGCTGGAGATCACATCTTAATAATCATTTGACGGTGTTTGATGAGTCCTCAATCTAACCCTTTAGATATTCATCCAAACACCAGCCTCTATGATTCAATAATTGAATCAACAGCTGTATGATCATTAAGACAGCCATGGTACATAACCCTAATTGTACAGAGGGACCTATTATGCAAATTATTTATTCTTCATTTCAGATCAGGGAATGATATTCGCAATAACATTTATTGCATAATGGCTCGCCGTGGGCTCACATGTCCAACAATCTCCCACTAGCCCAAAGAGCCATTTATGGGTAATCATATAAACCCACACTCATGTGACAATCATAGGCTATATAGAAATAGCTAGGTAAGCTGATCAGTCACTCTGTTCCCAAAAGACTATGCCAAGTCCTTTTACGGCACTTGCATATCCCTAGGTAACAGTGCTCGCATCCAATGTGAATGTTGCATCTAATGCAACCTATACTCAATCTAGTCAAAGCAGTTATAGTGTCCTTGACACTATTGCTCAATTATTATAACCATTATTTTCATAATCCTTATCAGAATACCCTTATTCCGGGAGATCACTATCTCTCAAGGTGTCCACAGTTAAGACCTTTTAGATCTCTATCTATAAAGTCTTAAGCTTTTGAAGATATGACTTTGAGATCACCATCTCAAAAATCTTGTCATCTATGAAGATTTTGTTATATACTGCAATCAAGTGTTCTTTCTCCACAGTAGGATTAGTAACAGTTTACTACTCCCACTGCATGGCAGATATCTGGCTTTTGTACACATCTTGCATACACTTAGCTTCTCGTAACTGATGCACAAGTGCAAGCAGTTCTAGCATTCACTTCCTCAACTCTTTGAGGTGCTATCCCTTCAGATAGGTCAGTACCAAATCTTAAGGGAAAGAAAGCTTTCTTGGAATTTCCAAGAATGGAAAATGTCCAAGGTGTACTACAAGTGTGACAATCCCAATACCCTCTTTTCTTTGCTTCTGAACAACTTCAGAACTAAGATCCAAGAGGCATCTTTGAGATCATATCTCAAGGTATGGAATAACCAGTCTATAAAACACTTATTATCATCCTTATATCATTCCAAATGATTAAGATATTATCTACATTTAGCACGATGAACACAATGGCACTCCCACTAAGCTTCACATAGTTCATCAAGATTCTATTTGAAATCATAACATTTATAATTTCATCAAATCTTATGTTCCAATAACAAGAAGCTTATTTGAGTCCACAAATGGATTTCTTTAGCTTTCACACCTTACTTTCCAAATCATGAAGCCCTGGGGCTACTTCATGTGAATATCCTCAGAGAGTTATTCTTTATAGGAATGCAATCTTGACTTGCATCTTGAAGATGCAATAGTCAAGTTGTGTAGCTAAGGTTAGCAATATTCTGATGATTTTAAGCATGGTCACCGAAGAGCAAGTCTCATTGCAAGCAATGTCTTCTCTTCCGATGTGTAGCTTATGGCTACGAACCTAGCTTTGAAGGTCTCTACCTTCTCATCAGGTTCCCTCTTCTCTTGAAGATCCATTTACACCTATACGGGTCTTACCCATATAGGTGGATCCTCGAGGGTCCATATACAACACTTGTATATGAAGTTTACTTTAGACTTTATTGCTAATATCCATCTTTCCATGTCATGATCTTTAAGAGCTTCATCACATGAAGTCCGATCACTCTCAGACTTAACTGACACATGGAATACATCCTCAAACTCATTTGAAGAGGTATTAACGTTTCATCTTTAATTATCCTTTTAGTTTCCGATTTCAGGAGCCTCATTATCTTCTCAAAATTAAATGAGTTCCTTCACTTCATTTTCATCTTGATTCTCAAGAGAGTCATCCTCTAAGAATCACATTCTCAGAGATGAGATCTTTTCAGAATCTCAAGGTCATAAAGTAGGTATCCAATACCCTCCTTTATTTTCCTAATGAAGTAGCACTCCCAAGTGCTAGATTCCAGCTTAGATCCATGGAACCTTATTAAGGATATATATTGTAGTCTCTACTACACATATATACCAGGAAACTAAGAGGATAATTATGCTAAAATTAATCATTGATCAAATCATGTCACACATGGTCCAATTGTATCTCCCTACAACTCTATTGAGTTCAGGTTTATCAGGAGGAGTGAGATAGAAATGATATTCATATCTCCATAAGGTATTCTTTGAATTTTATCTAATAGGTACAAGCTACCTAAGTTAGATCAAATTCATTTCATATTTCTTCAAATTTTGATTCTAAACCAAAATTGTGAAATCTTTGAACATTTCAAAGGTTTCTCAGGTGAAGAGAAGAAATCTCATATCATACATAATCATCAATAGATATCATATATCCATAATGTTTACTATGATATAGATGATCTACATACATCAATATGTATGAGACCTTGAATACCTCGACATCTAACACCATTCCCAGAGAAGGGTGTATTGGACATTTTACTTTGAATACAATATTCACAAGTATGTAAGATTTGAAATTTTAGACATTCTAAAGTTTCATCTCTTACTAGTCTATTAATCAAATCAATAGACAAATGTCCAAGGCTTGATGCCAGATCATTGTCAAATGATCTTCATCCTCCTATTGATCTTATAAGGTTTGGTTTTCAGTATTAGAAATCTTAATGAACCATTCATTAATTTTCTAATTTATGGAGTCCACTAGATGTTAGATTACTATCTGAAATATTTCCATCATAACTCTTTATGATAGTTCTATCTCAGAATTCAAGTTTATTTCCAACATTTAGAAACAAACAATGATGGTATTCTAATATCTAGGTCATAGAGACATTCTCTAAGACTAAAGGCTCTCCCACTGAGAATATGAAGTCTATCTATCCAATAGAAATTGCTGCAACAATTACAGTAATATCCATGTAGATGACTACTAAACCTTAAGATCAAATTTATAATCTTCTAATATATATGCAACCAATTGCAAATTTCATTAGAAGATTGGGATACAATTGTCAGACTTTATCTTATGAAATAATAAAGTCAGAGTCAATGATTATATGTAGATTATTCTGATGCTCTATATGAGTCCTTCACTAAGGATTTTAGACAGACTTGATAGTCATACTATCAACACATCAACATATTGCAGTATTGGCATTCATCCAACTCTTTGGATGTCATATGGAAGTCACAGAAGTAGGTCAACTCTTTGACTTTCCTTCTTACTCGGGTCTGACCCATGCTTCCACTGCACTCTCTTAATCTATAAACAACCATTGCTTAAGACTAAGGATCTCTTATGTTAAATTCAAAAGAATTCAATGTAAGAGCATTTCAACATTTATACATGCTTCATTAAATTCATACAATATGAATATCATAAAGCTTCATGAATGACTTGAGTATATATAGTAGAATGATGACACTCATCATATCTACATACATCTTAACTCTTAGACTTAGGTTCAGGTAGGTATTCAAACATTTTGAATACATCATCTCTTTCGAGCCACCATTCTGTATAATGCAGAGAACCATGTCATTCATGATTAAATGTCTAGAGCACATACGTATGCCAAAATATCTTCTTTTATTTTATAAGGATTATTCGACAATTACGATCACCATCGACATGTCACTTCCAAAGTACACTCGATGAAAGATCAAGACTATAGAGACATACAAACCCTAAGGTGATGTCTTATTGTCTTATTTAATTGCCCTTCCTCATTATGTTGAGGAGACTTGCACACTGCAACCACATACATTATGTGTCCAATTGCAAGTACAATATCTGGATCATGAGTCCAATCCATGATATTTTACTGGTTATTATTGAGTATAACATTGAGTGGGTTTAATGAAGGATTATCTGAAATAAGAAATTTGCATAAGGGTATATATATTATATACATATTTTACTTTGATTTAGGAATTTTTATATCAAAGTTGTCTTGCCTTGTCAACACTGAAAGTTCATTCCCTTAATCACTTTCAATGTAAGAGATATTCTTACCATTATATCTCTAGCAAGATCTGGGATCTCCTTCCCTATCTTCGTTGCATCCCAATAATATGAGAACCTACAACTCGGATAAAAAGAAGCGGGAACACATTCCGCCTTGCAAGTCCAACTTGCATTTCCCAATTCGGTCTTTAACACCCGGGCCCACCACCCCTAAGATGATGTTGACCCGTCATTAATTGAACCAACCGTCAACAGGCTTAATACTCGCTATACGCAATCCAATATCGCCCCAATAATATGAGGACCCGATATTGGGGTCACTACGTATACGACCTTACTCTTTCGAGAAGCAAAGAACCCGATCCAATTAAATCATATATAGGATCTGTCACTTCGGACAGGCGTCTCCTATACACAACAACTGGCGACGGAATCCTTTGCCTTGACGGGAGACCATGGATGTCACTTATGTGATCCTCCACCTCATATTCAAATTGTATAATTAATTATCGTGAATCATATTCACATAATTAATTCTTCCAAGGGAAATACACATCTATTAATAATAGAGTGTTTATTGGATATAATTAATTTAATCATATTAAATTAATCATCAATCCAAACATCAATCAACAAACATGTCTTTTACTTGAATAATAGGTATATACTCAAAGTACGTATTATTCGAATTTTAATAATTAGAAAAATACACATTGTCTGTCTCCGGTATTATACAGTCCCTACCCGCTGTCATGGCCAGTACCGACGAGAGTGGGACGGACCACATACGTTGCAACCCGCTACCCCAATGCTCTCCGACTAGGCACCACATCCGCCTCGGGAAAGGATAATACCAGATAGACAATCATGTACTTTGAGATGTTCATCGGTTTTTCAACCGAAGTTATACCATATAATATAAATCAAAACATTTTTGATTATAAGGAGATTTGCTAGACAAATCCCCAATCCTATTCAAGCAAAAGGGTTTCATGTAAAAGTTGTCCTACAACAATTGTAGGATAAACTATGGTTTTCATGAAAGCAATGTTTGTTGATGAACCAATGATCAAGATCTAATATCTCATCATTGTGGTTTAGGCAAGTGTCATTCAATGAAATAATTATTTCTTTAAATATTTCACAAATATTTATCACTAATTATTCCAGAAAATTAACAATTAATTTTCATCATGATAATTGAATGACATATCACAAGGTTCAAGATCAAGAATGTCAATTTCCAGCAGTGACCCCCAATCACTAAAATTAACTTATCTTGATCAATTTAAATCCAAAAAATGCAAAATCAGTTTCCAAAGATTGCCTATTTGATTTATTAAATAACTCAAGTAATAATTCACGCATTTCAAGGCGGATTAAAACCGTAATTATCTCATTAATCACGTTCAAATCCGCAGTTCCCGCAACAGTGAATATAGTCATATTCAAAAAGCCATATCTTGAGCAAATGAAGTCCAAATTTAGTAAACTCAAGTCCTATGGTTTCCTTGTTTAATGGGGAACAAAAACCAATTGAAAATTTCGTGTTTAAACATTTTAAACAGTGCCGAAAAATTCAATTATACAGAGGTGCGAAAATTGAAATGCAGTAAAAATTTCGCAACCCTTTCAAGAACCAAATCGTCTAAGGTTCATGGATCATATCCAAAACCTTATTCAACCTGGCTCTGATACCACTTGAAGGATATTGAGTATCCTTAAGCGCATCACGGAAGCGTGTCGATCGCATCGTATGCAATCGGAGCAACTAGTCGTACTAGATGCTAGATGCAGCGGAAATTAAAATTTTAACTTTAAAGATGAAACCACATGATCACGAGAACACTTCTCGGATCGTTTCATCAAACCACAAAGTATAAGTAATACCTCTTGAAGCGTGGTTGTGATCGCGAGATCCCAAAGTAGAGATCCTCCTATCTTAAGTCCGACCCACGGAGAATGCGCTTGCGGGCACGATGATGAGTCGCGTCCTTCCCGCAATCCTTTGACGAAGATCCAAGCGTCGAGGCGTAGCAAAAATGATCTCCTTCCTAATACACAAAGTGGACGGCCACTTGAATATTAGGGAGACCCCACGAGAATGAGAGAGAGAGAGAGTAGAGTTCTTCAACTCAAGAATGTTGTCACTTGGAAAGGCTACCCTAGCCCTCCTTTTATACTAGTTTAGGATCCAATGGATCTCAATCCATGGGACACATGGATCCAAGGGCTATGCTTGGTCCATGCTAAATCAATGGCTATGATTGTTGTTGGTTAAAACCAACAACATTAATTTAAATTAAAAAATGTTGCAACATTATCAACATAATTTAATTTAACAATAACTAATTTAAGACATAATGTGATAAATTAAATGGAGTCAACCAACCACCCTAAATTATAGGGGGTTATTTTGTCTCCTTTTATTTTATCTTATTATTTCTTAATAAATTGCAATAACTATTATTGCAATAATATCCACCAAATTAATTCCAAATTAATTTGTGAATATTTCAATCATGCCATCGAAGATATGTGAATCACATTCACAACCCAAACTAATTTGTAAATTACATTTCCAATTAATTAATTAATGTGAATCCAATCCACACTATTAATTAACAAATGCTATTTACATAAATTCTCTCTCTTATATATGTATATTATAAATCATATTTATAATACACATATATCATGGATAGTGTTATCCACATTCTCTTAATCCTTGATAATTAAACCCCATTTAATTATCTTAGACAATCATTTTCATAATATGAATTATATTCATATTAAGCTTGATAATTAAATCTCATTTAATCATCAAGTCCTTGCTTGGATATTTCATCAAAAGAATTATTCTTGAACCCTTTCATGAATAATGTGCTTTCTCCGCAGATACTTGGAGATAAGGACAGGGCGATTGTATTATTCCACGTATAGTGACTTGGATGTTGAGATTTTATCTCAAATCCAGATCTTACGAACCTCCCATAGATGCTTGATTAAATCAAGGCCGCAAATCTAATCTTCTCATTAAATCTGAATCTCATTCAGATCAATGTCCAACACTTGGACTAAGATCAGATTGCTTCTCTACTGGAAGGAGTCACTAAAATCCAGACCTGTTTCATCACTCCCTCGGAATGGAAGCGTCATGGATATACAATCGTTTATGATCACATCACCCTTCAGGTATTCCCAATACCTGTACATCCTGCATACTGGAAGACCCATGGTCAACCCGAAGATCAAGATCTATTTTACACTGTCTTCTTCAGGGTTTGATCACCAAGTTTCTCATTTGATCATTGGGATTTGGTATCGATCATATACTTTCCAAAAGCATATATCATACCTAGGTCTTGATCATATACTTTCCAAAAGTATATATCAAACCTACAAATTCAGTCAAGCTTCTAAAGCGAGACGACCGTGCACGGAATTTGATTCTTCCCAATATCTCATGAGTGAGCTCATGTCTTCCGGTTCAGTAGTGAACCTGTATGATCCCTTTGAGAGATCGTATTACTCATATGCCCTTATATGCCCACCAGCTCGCCGGTGTATAGACCTTGGTTAGGTCATCAACCTATTGGTCTGCCAAATGTACATACTCAGACATATAGCAATACATCTGTCTCCGGTCAGAGGATGCGTGCCTATGCTGTGACAGCATTCAACATAGGACTTTGGTTATCTCGATCTCGTTAAGTCAACCCATTGACCTAACTAATCTGACACCTCCGAATCTCTATTCCTATGCAGAGGACCTGCATCAAGAGGTCGGTCAGATATCAGCCTATGTGAGAAAGGATTGCCATCTCCTACTCAGGCTGGAGATCACATCTTAATAATCATTTGACGGTGTTTGATGAGTCCTCAATCTAACCCTTTAGATATTCATCCAAACACCAGCCTCTATGATTCAATAATTGAATCAACAGCTGTATGATCATTAAGACAGCCATGGTAAATAACCCTAATTGTACAGAGGGACCTATTATGCAAATTATTTATTCTTCATTTCAGATCAGGGAATGATATTCGCAATAACATTTATTGCATAATGGCTCGCCGTGGGCTCACATGTCCAACATGAGGATCCTTACATCATCGTGGAAGGTCCACGAAGCAGCTGGAGGCATGAATAAGACACGAGGGAGGTTGGTTCTCCCCCTCTGTGGAAGCTCGTCGGTCTAATTGTGCTTGAATGGAGCATATGTCGAAGTTCTAGCTGATGGAGATAATTGTACCTACAAAATGTCAGTTGCAACCAAGCGAGTGAGTGTGTGGGTTTGGTGCGGTGAAATGGAGGCCTGGAAGCATAGACAGGGAAAGGCCTAATTGGGTTCATCTCTTCCATGGATGGAGAAAAAAGGAATAAGGTGGATGGAGGATTGGAGTAAGGGGGAGGATGAGTGGACCCTCCTGCATGCATCGCTGATGCACGATGGAGGTTGGGAAGTGGTTGAAACAGAGAAGGGACTTATGTATAATAGAGGATAATTCAAAGAAAACATGCAAAAAATCAAAACTTAATTTACCTGAAATTGAAGACTATGCATGGGTGATGGAATAGCATGTGCTATAGGCTCTTGAGGACCTCTGGGTCTTCACTTGACGAGGGCGGCAGACCTCGAAGCTCTAACGTTCGATGTGGTAGATGTGAAATGGGCTCTTCCGGCCAAGCATCAACACCAGAGGTGGAGTTTATTTTCGCTCATAGAACCACTCTCTTCTTATCAATAAGGGGACTCACTTTTGAATTAATATACATCCAATTATCTAAAAAACAAGATCAAATTCAAAAGAATCGGAGTTCATATGTGAAACTTGGGTTTTGGGACCTCATTGTATATTGTATATATTGACTGATTTAACCTTATTATTTTATGTATAAAAATAACTTTGTTTGATTTATTTCTTTTTCATTCATTTTATTTAATTTATGTTTAAATAAATTGTTAAAAATCCAAATAAAAATTGAAGTAAAAATAAGAAAATAATTCTCTCTAAGTATGTATATAGAGTTTGTATATATGCCACTCTTGTTTTATTTTTTATTTTCTTATTTTTTAAAAATATAAAAAATTAAATTAAGTTGTAAATATTTAAGTTATATTTTATCTGATTTTTTATCTTTATCTTACTTAAAAACAACAGAAAATGCAAAATACAAAAATATGGGTTTTTTATATCTATAGAGTACCACCAAAAATGTGTTTTGTACAGATGATCTTTTTTCGTTTTGATCCCTTCAAAAAGTTTGTAGATCACATCGAGACGATTAACTTTTGTGAAGATCATTTTTTTATTTGACTTAGTTTGCTACTTTTTATTGGTTTTTTTACTTTTCTGGAGGAGCGGCACGTGGCAGCTTCTGGAGGTCCCACGTATCACCCTCTTATACACCCGTTTACTTTAATTAATTTTATTTTATTTATTATTTTTATTTTATTGTGTTTTTTAATTTACTTATATTTTTTCTACCACGTGACGACTGCTCAACGCGTCATGTGCCCCCCTTCTTCCCAGATTGCCCCTACCTCCAACAGCAACGCATGATCCCATCGACATCGATACTGCGACGGCATACGACCGTGCCTCCTACGCCCACACTTCACCCTCCAGCCCAACCACATCTGTCTTCCTCGGTAACAACCTGTGGCCAAGTCTCCGACCTCCGCACCGCAACTCCTCCCATGACGATTCTCCCCCATGTAACTCTGCCTTCTAGGCCCGACTCCCCCACCTTATGCAACTGCCATAACACACCACCTCCCATGGCTCGCCTAAATACCGCATGACCCTCTATCACCCTCACCATACCCTCCACGTAGCCATGTTACCCTTGCCTTTCTCTCCCTAACCTAACTTCCCTTAAAGGGTCTATCACTGCACCTCGTGGCCTTATCTACCGAATTGGAGTTAACGAGATATAGCTCCATAACCCTTCAGATGATAGCTAAAGGTTTCATCGGTGTCGAGCGATGACCCTCCATCGGTTCTGACAAGATCCGGAAGGAGGCATCACCTTCTGTTACAGCTACTCCTACAACCGCACCAAGCTGGGATGTTGAGCAACGATCCCCTCAGCTCGAGCATTCCCGGGTGCCCATCCATCCTCCATCTCCATGTAATTGTAGAATTGTAGTCTTTCTCTTTTTTCTTATCAACTTCTTCTTCTATGTTCCTCCGCTACCCTACTTTCTTTTATGTTCTCTTCTCAAAACACAATGGTAAATCCCATATTTATCATCTTAATTTACTATATTTATTTCTCTTACTTAAGTTAATAACAAAGATTCAATAAAAAATAATTATTAACTTGTATGTTGTAAATAATTAACACTAATTCCATTATATTATTATAATCCTATTATGGTGTAATATTTTATGTATTTATTTATTATTAAAAATCAAATAAAAATAGAGTAATATTGCATATAAATAAATTAACATAAAAGAAAATAAAAATACAAAAAATAAATAAAAGAAAAATCAAAGAAAATTGTTTTTATTAGTATTAATTTCTACCTATGTATAGATGACCTCTGATCTCTTTGACTTATACATGAAAGTTGTAGATCTCATCGAGATCTACATCTTTCATAACTTTTCCTAATTCACTTTTTATCTAATTGTTTCATATTTATTTGATTTATTATTATTCTGTGATTTCAATTGGGCCACATGGCACAATCTACATACACCACGTGGCCTGGCCACATCTTCAATTTCCGCCTTCAAATTAGGCTATTGGATCCTGGGTTGAACTCAACCCCCGCCGTTCATTAGCATCGTGATGTCAACCCTTTGATCTGATCTTTAGATCTAATCAAAGCCATCCATACGTGCCCAAATCTGGGTCGTTGGATCTTAATCCAACGGTCTAGATATCATCTCCAACCTGCAGCCATCTCTTCCAAGTGTCGTAACTTTTTGTCCCCAAGTTACTTATATAATTTTTGCCAACCACCACATGCATCATCTTCCTTATAAATCCCCATTAAATTCTTCATCATTTATCCCTTAATTACCCAACCCCATGAAAACCCTAATCCTAACTTCTAAGCTAACTAGCAGCGGTTGAAACCACCGCTTGGAGTCAGCAAACTCCAACTTTTCCCACCTTTAAATAGCCATCATCCGGCCACCTGCTCTTGATACCTGCCACTTTGCAAGGACCCTCCTAGTTTTCTACCTTTCTGTGACAGAGAATAGGATAGAAAGAGAGTTGAGACGGAGTGTTGACCACCGGCGAGATCCTCTACAAAACCAATCGTGATTCAGCCACATCTTAGGCTAAGCCATCTCGAACTTCGGTCCAGATCTTTGAATGAAGACTCAGAGCGTCGATGCTCCACTTCTAGTCTGCATCATCATTCAGAAAACATCATTGATTCACCCTTCTATACTCAAGTCACTCAAGCTTTATCCAAATCTCATTTGCTATAATTGCATACAAATTCTTTCATCGATTATCGTTCATGATTTTACGATCTAAAGACTCAGGTTGCATCATTACTAATCCACAAATCATGTGTTACTTCTTTAGTGCTCAATCCAGTTCTTCATACGCATATCCATGTTGATCCTTTCCAAGCAGAGTCCTGACTTGGAACCCAAGTAGGGTTCTTCTCATTCATCCCATAAGACCCTCCATTTTGCCTCACTATACTCTGAAATTTTGCATAGGCCTAGGATTTCGTTGCTAACCTTGCAGGATCTCAAGGGCTTCATTGATCGGAGAATGAATTAGTGATCAGATCTCCAAGTTTTCCTTTGGAAAGACTTCATCGACAGGGCATTTCAATGGTTCTTTCATCATCCTCAGTTCATCCTCTACTTCGTGTAGCATTGATGAAGGTCATCTGAACTTCAAAGGTGGCAGGAGAGCAAGGAAGAGATATATCAGACTCGCTAAAGCACGTGCTCGAGCTCTGCCATCTGCGGCGGCAACGAAGAACTAAAAAATAGTAGCGATAGTTCGATTCGTTATATTGGACATAATCCAACAACCATTATTGAGACACATAACTCACCCGAAGCAGCGCTTCAACCCTGAGGCTTGGAATATGAGCTTGCACCCGTGCCTTGAGCGAAGAAGCAGAGATGCATGTGGCCCGAGCCTTTATACTCGAGCCTTGCAGGGTCATGTGATTAGCTCGCGTGATTAGACAAATTGCAGCAACTTCATCGATCTTTCAAGATATTGCAGATAAGTCCTCCCGGCTACGTAAATTTTGTAAATTAGCCCTTGCGGGTTATTTCATTTGCATTTTAGTCCCTGTTTGTCCTTAAGTATAATAAAACTTAGAGTTTTCTTTACATTTATGCCCCTGGATTAATTATTGAATAACTTTTTATCTATAAATCCAATTAAAGTGATTTTGGTCTCGTTTTAAAGACATCTTGAAGCTTTATTTTATGGCATGAATATCAAGGCATCATATATTTCACCTTCTAAATGCTTGATTGGATCTTTGATGGAAGTTGAAATTGCCCATCTTTTGAGCAATTAAATTTAATCAATTTCTTGCTTCTTGATGGAAATCTATTAGTTGATTTGAATCATTAGCATTAAGTGAATGATTAATTTAATTGTATGATAAAAGGTATTTAAGTAACAAATTAAATTTGAATATCATTCTTACATTGAAATGCTTTATAGATCAAATCTTGATTAGACTTATCTTCGCATTGGATTTTTGGACTGCATTTAATTTTTAAATAATTCATGAAATTCTTGTGATTAACTCCAATTGTTCTATGAGTATTTTTATATCATTGTTCATGTATTAAGGTTTTTACATAATTTAAGAGCATAAAAAGTTGTGTAGAAAATTGTCTCTTTGGTGAGTTGAGCATACGCTCAACTTAATTAATCTAAGAGTTGTAATTTAGAATATTTGGCATCTACATTTAATTACTAAATTTCTCGCATCCTTGTGTTCCACCCTGGACTTCCCAGGTTAAAATTAAAGTTGAATCCTCTTCGTAGAGATCATTCATTCAATTATGTATGACATGCTAAGTGCTCGTGCTACAACGGATCCAAATTAATTTATACATTTAGCGTTTCATCATATGACGTTGTTGCCGGGGACGCGACACATTTTGTGATAATTTCTTAGGATCAAATAATTATTTTTAAGTATCTTTGAGCTTGTTTTGTCTTGTGTTCTTTTGAGATTTTTACTTAATCAACTATTTCAATCTCTCTAGAACTTTCTAATATATATTGTTTTGTGGTAGGCCCTTGGAGCCAACAATTTTTGAGGGACCGCGAAGACAAAGGGCTTGGAACTTCTTGCTGGAGAGCCCACAAGACAATTAAATTAGTAGAGCGATTAATTAGCTCAATTAGGTTTATATTATTATGTTGTAATTAATTTCCCAATTACAACAGTTCTCGAATGAGATCTCGCATATGCAAAGAAGATTTTTCAATTTTATTATTTATTGTCTAGTTGTGTCGAGAGTGGTTCTCGACCTGAGTGATGTTTTATATTCAAGCTTTACGCCAAATAGAAAGATCGTAGGTCATTTCTGCTTGTTCTATTTTGTAACTTAGGACACATTGCACAAATCTCATAAGATTCATAATTACAAAAATCTTAGGAGATTCAAGCACGTAGCATACATTCTACTTAGTCAAATTAATTGATTTCTTCACCACTAATAGACATATTGCTTAGGTGTGGCTTTTCGACTTGCATCATATAGTTAGATTTAAAAATTCTATTGTGCATCCATATGAAGAGTGCTAGGAAGTATTATAAGTATTTCTAATGACTGCATGCATCGCTGATTTCTGACTACATTCCAATTTTCGCTTTCTCTCTCAATTTTCATCAGCTTAACGCTAAAGGAAAAGGGATTGTACGTTAGGAGATGTTTGTGGTCACTTATATTCAAGTGATAACCAAAACTCTTATCGGGACTGAATTGATGCAAGTAGACCAAAATAAATTGGAATAAAAGCAACCTTGTTTTACGGGTGCATAAAGCCCTCATTTGTTTGTAGGTACTTATCAAGTGAGAGAGGGGTGACATTAGGATAGAGACAAACCATGAATTTTCGTATGAGCTACTGGTTCTAAAAATGATTAGTCGCTTCTCAGTGAGAAAATATGGGTAGCCGGTAAATGGTCTGAATTTCCTCAACAGAGTGGAAGGTTTAGAGGACACTGTGTAAGGCACGGTCCTCAAGTAATGGGTAGTTGTATTTATACAGTCCATACTTACTTCTATATTGACTGAAAGTGGATACAATTAATCATAAGAATCGGGTCCGTTTGTAAGGAAATTTAGGCACAAATTTAGGCACCTAACAACCTGTAACTCTATCAAGATTTGTATTTGATCACCAATTAAAAATTGACAAGATAATAAGGCCATAATCTCGGCCTTTATCATTGAGTTGGTGAATTCACAAGGGTTTGTATTGATTTATTTGTGTAACTATGCACATTCAAGTGCCCAGTAGAACAAGATTGTTTTGTGCATCGAGCGTGCTCTAATTTCCTATCTCTTGAACTTCGAAGATGGATAATTGGTCGGATATTTGCTCAGATTTTGTGATCTTGTCATTGAACCGCCCAAATATCACATCTTCACCGGTCCAATTCCCTTCTTCCCCTTCTTTAACTGGACTATCCCAGTTTGGAAACAATCCTTTTTCCAAACGAGCGTATCATGATTCCCTCCTTGGGGGTGTTTACATCTCAACCAATCCCTTCTCTTCTTTACTCACCAAGGAAGACCATTGCCTTAGTGAGATTGATTTGATTTCGTTATTATCATCGAGATCTCACTTAGACCCTTTGTTTGATGAAGGAAAAAGAGACTTATTAGAGATGCCTCCTAAGAAGCAAAATGGAGAGGAGGGAGAGTGAGAGTATCTAATGCATGTTGTATTTTCTAGATTGGCAGAATCTGAACATAATCAAGCATTGAAGAGATCACAACTAGGCCAATTGTGGTTGGGTAGAAATGCACCAATGGATACGTCTTATAATCCCGAGCAATATCAAATGATTAATTAGTTAAGTCTGGTTGAACCTAAAGTGGAATATGAATTAAAGTCGTAGTTCCGCAGTCTGCTGCCACATTTCCATGGGAATGCACATGAGGAACCTTATGCATTTTAGAGGGACTTTGAGTTGGTCTGTACTAAACTTATACATACTAGGGTTTACCAAGATTACATTAGGCTCAAAGGCCTCCCTTTTGCCTTAAAGTACAAGGCGGATTATTGGATGAAGAACTTGGGGATAGTTGTGACTACTTTTGCACAATTTAAGGACCTCTTCTTGAAAAAGTTATACCCGTCCACGCATCACGCATCACGAGTTTCTCCCAACTCACGATGACTAAATTGATGTGTTCACACATCACGAGTTTATCCCAACTTCCTAATGAAGCATTATGTCATACATGGGAGAGATTCAAGGATATTTTACAGAAGTGTCCTTGTCATGTCTTAGAGCCTACTATCCTAGTTCAGACAGTTTATTGTAGTTTACACCTTGAGGTGCAGGGTTTGGTTAGTGTTACTTGTGGAGGCAGTTATACGTCATGAGGTGGGGACATCGTTTGAAAGGTGTTTGAGAGAATGGCCTAGACAAGTAGAGCACAAATCGCAAGCAGAGCTCAGCTAGAGATCCTCATTCCATTCACATCTAGTAGGGGAGTGAAGGCTACAATGGATCCTTTTAACATGGACCTGATAGCAGATAAACTGACAGTGGTTGAAAGGATTGATAGATGAATGGATGAGTTGAATAGCAACTTATCCAAATTAACAGATGGTGGAGCTCACTGAGAGGGTATCCAAGATAAGGGTACATGTCGTGGCTGCATCTCCTGCTCTAGTTTACAGTGTTCATCATATTCAGGAGCAACATAAGTCAGGGCTACCCAGCCATGGGTAGAGGATTAGCCTTTAGCCCATTCTTGTTAGCAGCAGCTACCATCTGTGGAAACAGTCACATAAGAGCCTTTTCAAGTGTGGGAAGTAAATGGTGTATGGTACACACATGACCCTACTATACAGGGGAGTTCTGAGGATATATTTTCATAACAACATCCCTAGACTTTCTATAACACATCATTTACTCCTACAACTCTTCCAGCACCACAGAGCTCTGGATTAGTTCCTTACCAGGCACAAAGACACCAACAGTAATAGTACGGGTGTCAATAGACGTACCATATGGGCCAGCAGGGCCTGCCAGTTCAGCTGCTTATCTAGCAGCAGCAACGTTCTTACAACCATCAAGGCCATTCTTCATGTTCATCTTTTCCTTCGTCTTCTTCACAACCACAACATTCATCTTCAGGTTCAGTAGATTTTCAACGATAGATCTTAGAGGAATTGTGTTCCTACATGAATGAAGTATAGGATTTGAGGGTTGACCTAAACCATCTATCTCGCTTACATGATGAACACACTGTCCCTACTACATCCATTCTAGTCCAGGTTCAGGCTAATCCCAATAGCCTGAACAGATCTCAACAACAATAGTTAGATCAGGTATACTACTAAGATTCTTACCAATCTAGCATGAGATCTCTCCTTTTGGCTATATCAATCATATGTCTCTCAGGAGAAGACGGATCGTGGTTGTACATGATCGAGCTAGGGACATGGAGAGGACTGACTTTGAAGCTCAACCTTGGGAGACTTCAGAAGAGGATGAAGCTAGGCATCTTCAGAGAGATCAAAGAAGATGAATATTTCCAGGTTGAAATCAAGGAGGGTACAAGAATGGAGCAGCATGCATTAGATTCAGAATCTACGAAGGGCCTTGTACCTTCGGATAAGGAGAATACATATTCAGCAGGCATTCCCAATCCTATAGTAGATAATTCAGTTACTATTTCAATTGTAAAAGATTATAGTGTAAAAAACTCAGTTTCTCTTAATAAAAAAGAGCATGATTTGGTTTATGAGTCTGAATCATCACATCATTCTTTGCTTATCCCTTTTCCATGTGCTCTTACAACAAGAAAGCGCATCATTAATAAGATTCAGAAAGATGATCCTGACATGGCACGATTCTATAGAGAATTTATTATGGTAAAAATGTCATTTGATGAATATGTGGACAATCATCCTGCATTCCAAAAATACTTGAAGGTGAGATGCAGACCTAGCAAAGTTAACAGGAATAAACCGAACAGCTATGTCAAGACTCATGTTTTATCAGTTGCCATAATATTTTATCTCAAGAATCAGAAATTGCCACAGAAGAATAGAGATTTAGGTGCACACTATGTTGTGAGTCATAGTAATGACATAGAATTTTTACGCACTCTCCTAAATAATGGTTCTTCGATCAACTTATTACCTTTTACCTTATATGAGAAATTGAAATTGCGAACCTTATGTAAATCTAGAGTATTACTTCAGTTTGCGGATAAATCAATGAAAAAAGCTAAGGGTTAAGTCAAGAATGTCATTATCTCGATTGAGGAACAAGACTATAAAATTGACTTTACTATCCTTAATACGGATATCCCTAATCACTGGAGATATTCACGGATTATCCTTGGGCAACCCTTCCTTAGGACCGCTGGAGCTTCATTTGATTATCGAACAGGATGATAAAATTCCATTCTCCAGGCGAAGAAGTGGAATTATAGATGAAGCAAACAAAATGGTAGCTACCTAATTTAGAATTCAGCATAGAGTTCTCTTCTCTTTCAGAGGCAGACTGCTATGGGGTTAACTCAGTTGAGATTTGTGCACAGATACCAACAATATAGAACGAGACCCTCTCATTTGGAGAGGATAGTGTACACAAAGCAGTAGTTGATATGTTAACACATCGATGAACATCAAATTTGCCTCGTTAATAATAAGAGAACGTCGTAGTATAGGAGACAAATCTGGTTCGTTGACAACCACAATCTTTGAATGTTGTGGAGTATTTATACTTGGTAAGTCTACCAAGGTCGATCATAGGGACGTGAGCTACTCTATCTATTTAACAAATTTCGATCAATTAAGAGCACGCGTGAATTATTTCTCAATTTCAGGTCTTCATGCAGAAGCACAGGGTGCAGAACAATGTAGATACACGAGGCATGCAATTTTTAGTTGATTTTTATGCAATTATAAGATGATGCACGAAAATAATGCAAGGTTAAATGCATGCAGAATAAAGGATTACAAACATGCCCTAAAAAGATCAATTAAGTTGAGCAACAGATTAAGGTACAAAATAAGAGTCGAATTGAGCATAAAAGTACAAGCAATCAACTATTTAGGGCAAAGACATGTAGAGCAAAACATCATCTAACATTAAAAATTCTCTTCATTTAAAATGGTGTCAAATGAGAAAATTAAACAAGCCATGAAGTTGATGATGAAATAAAGAATAAATTGACACTAAAATCATGCAATTTAGACCTACGATGCTCTAGTTACGAAGAAAACAATGCAAGGGCATAAATGTAGATAAAATGCAGGAAATAAAAGGATAAATATTACAAATAGGTCCCTGGAGGGACCTAATTGTAATTTTGTAGAACCGCCTGGGGCCCCTTATATTCCTTGTATGCGGGAGCATTTGTGCAAATATTGAAATCTGGTTGGGACTCCCTGTAAAATACCCAGGCGCGCACGTGACACACGCGCTTGGGAACCAAAGTGTAAATACCTAAACTTCTAGGTCCTTCTCTGCAATTTGCCCAGACCCTCACGTGTTGGGCAGGTGAGGATCTAGGCTCGAGAGGCTAGGCTGGCTCGGGCCACGTGCCGTCTAGTGGAAGCTCGGGAGGAGACTTGGAAGATCCAAGCCTGGAGATTTGTCTGGAGGCTCGGTTGACCACTTGTCATCATTCGGTCCGTCCGATCTAGATGATCGAATGATACCTGTATCGTCTTGCTCCTCCGCTAGACACCGAAGAAGGCAAGGCTTCAGTGTCCTGCTAGCAGCTCCACTATGCTCCAATAGCTAGCCTAATGGTCAAGGAGCGATTGTGAGGGGCTCATGAAGGTGTTGGAGGTGTGGCGAGGCTCCATTGATGTCTGGAGGAGCAAGGCGGAGGAGTGTCGTCGAAGAGGAAACCCGAGACCGACGAGGCATTGCAAACTTTAACCATTGAGCACCTACATTGGTTAGTATAGCCTAACTGAAGTGTGTGAGGTGTGTGAGTGAGTCGTAAGTGAATGGGGGCAGTGGGGCGTCAGGAGATGGTGGCTCAGGGGATTCTTCTCCGGCGAGGTTGAGAAGAAGGGGGTCAGAGAGGGGGAGGTCCTGGAGAAGAGGAGGGTGGGTCGGCATGGATGTAGATGATTGGGCGGAGCTTAAGGGATGGTCTGATGAGGGTGACATTGATCGGAGATGATGCGAAAATTAAGAGAAAAAGAAGGGGAAGGGGACCTCATCGGAGAGGGGAACCCGGCAAAGGTGGTAGCTTGGGCTGAGCTCTATTGGATCTCGGATCATCGCTCGACTCACTCCTCCATTAGCGAGGTGCTCAGCGGACGCCAAAGGCGTCGAGATACGGTGGATCAGCCGCGGGTCGACACTGGAGCATTAGGTCATCGTCGCCTCTACTTTCTACCTCTCCATTGTCAACGGAGGGCATGCAAAGCTGGGCCTAAGCCCGTGATTGGTGGGCGATCATGACTGGAGGTGTGGTGACGGTTTTTATAGGCGGAGGTGTAGGCATTTCAGGTGGTGAGGAGGAGTTTTGCAACGGACGTCTTGAAGGTTGGAAGTGATGGTGATGGTCGAAGGGGGTTACGCAAGGACGACGGGAGAATGGACAACAAGGAGGAGGCGTTAGGAGAGGGAGAGGTGGTCAGAGATAGTGGCCAAAAATGGAAGGGAATAAAGGGGCAGCGAGGCGGGGACCGTTATGCAAGGTTGAAGACGACGCAGTGGTCGTTGGATCATGTGCTCTGACAGTCTAGATGGCGGAGCTGGCGAACGCCTTAGATCAGATCATATGATCTGATCTAACGGTGAAGGAAAAATGTGGAAGCGAGTGGTTCGGATGGAGGTGGGGGAAAATCGGATGTGATGTGGGGTGTCGAGGGCTTTAGGATGGAAGCCTGATCGTGTGGCTAAGGTTGAGGCAGGCAGTAGCGGCTAGGATATGATCAAGGATAGGATCAAACGACGGAAGATGGAGCGAAGATGGATGGTCAAGATAGAGGCAATCCAATGACCATACGGGGTGCCGGGTGGCAGAAGGAGGATGCGGTCACGTGGCAGCATCAGAGAGCGCTACGTGGCCACACTAGAAAATTCAGAAATAAAAATCAAATAAAAAAATTAGTTAGAGGCAGAATTAGGAAAAAAGTCAAAACATGAAAGTTGTCCGTCTCGATGAGATCTACAAGTTTCATGTTGGACGAAAAGCCAAAAGAGGTCATTTATACAAAAAGCAATTTTTAGGGTATTTTTAAGGGGTTAAAAACACTGAATTTTGGGTTTTGAATTGTTTGGTATTTTTTAGTCTTTTTAAGGATTAGTGATATTATAGGCAATTGTTGACTTCATTTCTATGGGTTTTTTATGACAAAGTAACTATGAAGCAATAATAGTTATTAACTACAATTAATTAAAGGTTAAGAATGTACAATATAATACAAGATAAAATGAATGAATTATTAGCGAATTTCATTAAATTAAATAAGTTATGGGTTTAATTAGTTAATTTTAGCATGATGAATACGGGATTCATCATAGAGTTCTTGAGTTATGAACCTCCCTATTCTCTTGATGACTTAGAAGTCCCTTTGTACTTGTTGGTTCCTCTTCCTTTGGAACAATCAAGAGACATAGATGATGAGTCGGGCACGACTTTGGTCGAATTACTGTCTTTCTTTGGTGATCTGACTATTTATTCTTTAGTTCGAATGGTGGACAGCATTACAAACAAATCATGTCCACTAAATAGCACACATCCAGATTCAGTGGTAATTCATCCTGATGTACCTCCTACACTCAAGTATTCCTTCCTTGCGGGACTAAAGAATAAGTTTCCTGAATCATTAGTTCTAAGTTGACTATAGATCAGGAAACTAGGTTGTTAGAGGTATCAAAGAAAAAACATAAGGCTATAGGATGGACTGTATCAGATATCAAGGGTATAAACCCCGCACTCTGTTCACACCATATTTTTGTTGAGGATAACGCTAGACCTTCCCGTGAGTTCCAGAGGAGACTCAATCCAAATCTACTGTAAGTAGTTAAGAAGAGAAATGGTGTAGAGTGGGATTTATTTACCCAATCTTTGACTCCAAATGGTGGCATCTTTACATGTTGTTCCGAGGAAGTCAGGAATTCAGATGATCACCAATGAGGAGGGAGTTAAGATTACGATACGAGTACCTACATTGTGGCATGTTTGTGTCTATTACAGGCACCTGAATGATGTAACCAAGAAAGATCACTTTCCCCTACCTTTTATTGATTATATTTTGGAAAGATTAGTGGGGAAAGAGTTCTTTTATTTTCTTGACAGGTACTCTGGATACAATAAAGTAGCCATCACCCATGAGGACCAGGAAAAGACCACTTTTACATATCCTTTCAGCACTTACGCATCCAAACGCGTGCCTTTTGGGCTACGCAATGCCCCAGGTACTTTTTAAAGATGCTTGATTGTCGTATTTGCCGAAATGGTTGGAGATTTCCTAGAAGTCTTCATGGACAATTTCTCGATCCTTGGTGATTCATTTGATTCTTCTTTAGCGTACTTCGACCGAGTTCTTAAAGGATGTAGTGAGGTGAATCTGGTACTCTCCTGGGGGGAAAGTAATTTATGCTTAAGGAGGGTATTGTGTTGGGGCATGTCATCTCCAAGAAGGGAATGGTGGTTGAGCATGCGACAAATCTCCATGTCATCACCTTTATTCTATCATTTTGGCCTTAAAAACCCTAGTTAATGCATGCAAATAGCATTAATTTGTATAAGAAAGCATCCATCATTTATTACATTTATTGTGTAAATAATACTATTTTTAATGCCAAAATTATAGAATAAATATTAGGGAAGAAAAAGGAATAAAATATTGAAATATTTTATGACCCAACCTCGATACCAAGTCAAAAATTGAGTTGATCGATGAGGAATAAAGTAGGGGGAGATAAAGGTCAAAAATAGAATAAACTCCCATTTATTCATTCTTTGATTAAGAATTTTTGACACCTATTTTATTCGTTATTATTTATTCATCAAATAAAGAAACTTTGTACATGAAAGTTGTAGATAATAATTTAAATAAAAACAAAATTGAGTTTGTACAAAAATAATACACAGTGTGCATCTTATACACAGAATAAAAAGCCCAAAACCAAACTTTACAAACCCATATCTTTCAAATAAAAATTCAAAATATATCAAAATCACTCTAATTGTATATAACTTTTTGCAAGCTATTTAATGGTGGTGGTTTTATATTTTTTTGAGTTACTATGTGAAAGTTAAGTTTTGGGCCCCTATTGTACATTCTATTGATTAAAATATTCATTTTATTCTTCCCTTATTATTTTTAAAAATCTATATTTTTATAATTTTGTAAATATATTTATAACTTATGTGTATATTAAAACTAGAATAAAACCAAAAGGAGAATGCAAAATAAAATAAATTTATGTGAATACATAGACAAAATACACATGTCATATATGTATATAAATAAAAGGGAAATATATTCTTTCATTAATTTATTCTTATTTTTTTCTAATATTTTAAGTATTATATACACTCTATTAAAAATATAAAACCAACATAAAACTCATTAAAATACATTACAATAAAAAAAGTATACACGAAACATAGGTAAAATACCTATAAATATACCAAAATTATACTTACCGATTTATTTAAGTATACAAATAGCATACTAAAAATAAAAAAAATATAATTATACTCATAAAAATAAGTTATAAATATATAAAATATAAGAATAAAATAATAAAATAATAAAATAAAATATACAAAATAAAAATAAAAATGTATAAAACATAGATGAATATACCTAGAAATACACTAATAAAAATTAACTAGTAATAAAATATACCAAAAATAAATAAAAATCAAAATAAAATACAACATAAAATGATAAACATTTTTTATTTTATACTCAAAAATTAATAAAATCGTTTATTATTTTTAATTAATTATTCTTTAATAAAATACCATGTTTTGTCGTTTAGTGGCTTAGGTGGCCCAATAAGGGTGCTTCGTTCGTTAACCTCGGTCAACTTGACTCCTGCCTCTTGATTTGACGTGGTGTGTCTTTTCCCCGATTTTATGCCATTTTTTCCGGCCACCACATCCATCTATCGCCTTCGATCCCTTCATACGAACGATCATTGTACATACACACCATGATCTCTAATCGCGTGTACATACGCCTAAATCATTGTTTTTAGCCAGTAAATGAGGGTGCTCAACAAGGTATATAAATAAAATCCTCCACCTCTTTCTTCAAATTTGGCCACTGATCCGAGTCTAGGAGGGTAGTTTCTTCATCTAGGAGTGTTCCTCGTGACAGGGGGTTCCTCCTAGGGGTTGGAGCGAGCTCCGGGAGGACGGAGGTGCGCCCAAGCCATCGTCGTCGGCGTCCTCTGCTTCTTGGCTGAACGTCTAGCAAGAGCTACGCATTTCTTCATCTCTAATTAGGTTTTAATTCCAGCATTTCATTTACGCATTTAGTTTAATGATTAGGTTTTAGATCTAGCGTGAAATAACTAAATCATAGTTCGTCGGAGCTCCGCTCTAGCGAACGTTCCCACCGTGCTAGGCCTGTGGACACACCCATTGACCACCCACTCTGTTTCCCAATGTTTCTCCACGTTGATCCACCCTTCCTTCACCCAGATTAACCCTTAATTTGGTCTTCCCATCTCCTTTCACTGTCGTTCGCCAGAGATGCACCACCTCGCACTGCTTCACCTTGTTCCTCCACCAATAAAAGCCCAGACCCTTCGCCTTTTCCTTGCGACGCTTTTACACTTGTTTGCAGGTCTGGAAGGCTCCATTTGATAAGCGTTGACAGTGGGAAGACAGGTCCAGGTCGGGCACCCTCTCCATATCATTCTCTAGCTTCTGGGATGCAATCAAAACCTCCATCTACTGCAGGGGATATCCAGGAACACCTATAGCCAGTTGGTGGCGATGAAGATGGCCAGAAGAGCCTGCTATTCCAGATCTAAACTCACCCCTCGCGAGTTCTTGCTCAGTTCTTTCGGACCCTTCTGTTGCCATTGGATCAAGAAGACGCCTCCAGTCAAAGCAGCAGCTGTTTGATGTCGCCAAGCTCGAACTGCCAGATTAGCCCCGAAATCTAATTCAGGCCGTAGAAGACGAACCGTCATCGCCGCATGAGGAAGCGACACATGGATAAGTGAGATGATCTAGATCGTCCGACCGCGCGCATATATGGGGTAATTTACATATATATATCCCCGCCTTGTTTGTATTTATTCATTAATACCGCAAATAAAAGTTAACATTTTAAATAAGTGGACATTTTACACCCAATCCCTATATTTATTTCATATTACTGTTGGGTCCAGTCCACGTCACTTCACGTGCCGTCCTAGTGAGGTGGCGAAATTGCAGGGATACCCCTGCGAGTTTTGTAAATTAATATTTAGTCCAATAAATTGAATTGCACATTTGTATATTTTTGTGAAAATTGTTGAGAGTCCCCTAAGCTTTTTCATATTTGTGTTTTGGTCCTCCCCATGATGTGTCATGTGTAGTCCCATGTGTTGGTGAAATTGCATGGATGCCCTAGCAGATTTTGTATTTATTGAATGGTTCATTAAATTTGTAATTACGTTGCATATTTTTTGCATTTGTGCACAGAGCACCCTAGACTTTATTTTATTTGGAAAAATACCCCTATCAGGACATATATTTTTGTGTGTTTCCTTTATTTATTTAAAATTGCTAATGTGTTCCTAAATATACAAAAAATAGGGATAAATGCTTTATGCTATATAGATTCATGCTCATATTTCTAATTGGTATTTTTTGCATTTTATCTATTTATTAAAAATGAAAAGGAGCCTCTTCTTGCCCTGTTTACCTATAAAAAATTCCAAAAAAATAAAAATGTTTTGACACATTCCAAAATATATAGTATATTTTGATATTTATTGAGTCCAGAAACAAAAAATCCTAAAAATAGGGAAAAAATGAAAAAATCATAAAGCTCCAAAATCTAATAAA
Organism: Ottelia alismoides; assembly: GCA_037367405.1. Lineage (NCBI taxonomy): Eukaryota > Viridiplantae > Streptophyta > Magnoliopsida > Alismatales > Hydrocharitaceae > Ottelia > Ottelia alismoides. The sequence continues at coordinate 65,065 of JAZKJV010002076.1, forward strand.
AAATATAAAAATTATACAAAATTCCCAAAAACATGTTTTTCTATTTTATAATTATCTGTATATTATTATTTATATATTAAAAATAATTTAAGTAATTTTGGGACCTATTTATTAATTTTTAAACCCCAAATAAATTTCAAATTATTTATTAATCCCTTATTTGGGATATTTTTTACTTTAAAAATACATAAAAGTTAGCAAAAATTCCAGGAAAATAATAAAAAAATAATAAAAATATAAAAACTACAAAAACACTATATTTATTGTATTTTATTTATTTTTACATATTTTTATCTATATAGTATCTCTTTAACTATCTTATATTGTATATATGTATATTTATATATATTCATATATATATATTATATTTAAATGAAAAATAAAATATAAAATTCAAAAGTATAAAAATAAAATACAAAAAAATTATAAAAATAAAAATAAAATTAAAAAATTAAAAATCCACAAAAACAATAGTTGGAAAAGAGATAAAAGACAGAATTTTTGTGCATATATTTTGCCTCCTCCTCCCGTTTGCTCCCACTGTTCAACATCTACACATGCTTACACCTATACACCCTTGTTGTATGGTTATAATGAATTTTAACTCCACATTTTTGCTATTCATTGCTTGAATCTTATTGTGGGTTAATTATTGATTAAAGTGTGGTCTTATCGAGCGGTCACATCAGCGACGCAAATTGAGTTTGATTAGCATACCCTCGGAAAATCTTCTTTATCGAATGGTGCTGTTGTCGGGGAGCAACGTCGCATTATCGGAGATTATTTGATTTTTGTCTATTATCTCTTGTTCATTCATTTTTGTATCTATTGCATATTTTATTTATTTATTCATTTTCACCATTATTTGATATTATTGATTGATTGTTCTGACCACTCTCTTCGTTTGTCTTTGATGCGGGGACCGGTGCACCCCAGCAAGGCAGAGTCAGCCTTTCTTGATCGGCTTATAGGAGAGAGAGCATCAAAAGAAGATGGAGAAGACTTTTTGTAGATAGTCTATTTTTTCCGCATTTTATTCAGTATGTATATTTATGTGAGAGAGTGATACTTTGCATATAATAATTCAGGACACTCAGAGACACTTCGACTTCCCGAGGTCCGGTGCCCGAGGGATTGCTCCCTTGGGGGTCTCGATGGTTTTGACGTTGTTTCTTTTATATTTACTATTTTGTGTGAATGAGCCCTAGCTTAGGAATTGTTTGCCGATAGGTTAAGGCCCAAAGCCCCTATATATTTGCATGTACCTATAGATGTGCTTCTGGACTTAGTCAAATAATAATTGTTGGTTATTTAGCTTCGAACCCGCGCGCCGTGAGAGACGTCGTACAGCGTTGGTAGGACCCGTTGTGGCGGGCACCGAGACATCTTCAAGACCGGACTTTAGGGTTTGGTTCTGAATAATCAACATCTTGTGCTTCACGATAATAGCAGTTACTACTCTAGGGCAATTTCTGACTTGCATGGCTTTTCCGATCTTCTCCCTCTGATTTTGCTCACATAGGATGTTAATGGAATTGGAAACCCCGTTAGGCACGTACTTTGGAAAAAAATGACAAAAAAGTGATAACCAAAATAAAATTAGGACTGTTAACTGATGAATCTGTGATTCATCACTCTTAAAGTTGAAAATAGAGCCTTGTTCCCGAGTACTTAGCAGCATATTTCCCTCTATCTGGCATAAATAGCATTCATGCATAAATTCACAATACATGCATTTTAGCCTTCATAATTGCATTAAATAAGAAGCCAATTCATTTGTAAAATTCACTTATAAAATACTCCCAATAATTCACCTAATTATCTGTAATTTATAACCCCTCTAAAACCAAATAACACCTTCCTTATACTGTGTATATTACTAGTTAATAATATAAGGAAGAAGGTCAAAAATCCCTATCCTGTAAATTGCCCAATAAAGCCCCAAACCCAGTTGAAGAACCTAGACCTTAGAATGCACATATCCCTCTCATACAACCACTGAATTAGGTCTGCTTACCTTCAGAATAATACATATTCAGAGACCTTTAAAATGAGACCAATTTCACTCAATTCGGAGCTCGTATGCAAAACTTGGGTATTTGGGCCCCTTTGTGTAATAAATGTATGTATATTTGTACTCTTGTATGTTTATATCATATATGACCTCATCACCATTTTTGGTCAACATGAAACTTGTAGATCTCATCGCGATCTACAACTTTCATGTTTTGAGTTTTTCCAAATTCGGCCTCCTTCTCTCTCTAAATTCATATTCTTTTTCGAACATTCAGAACAGGCCACGTGGCACCCTCTGATTGCGCCACGCAGCTCGCTCCCTTGCGCGCCACGCGCCTTCCATCTCCATCGTTCGATCGCCCTTCCTCTCTTTTGATCCGGGCCATCCAAGCCGCATCGCTTCCCAGCCATTCGATCAGGGTCTGGATTTCATCTGGATCGTTAGCCAGCACCGCGTTCTCCTTGTGCCACGTGGCTGCATCCGCACCCTTCGATGCCCGCCTTTCCCTCTTAATCTCCACCATCCATCCCAGCCTTGATCTCAACCGTTCAATCAAACCCAAGGGGATCATCTCAGTCGCACGTTAGCGCCTTCACCCACGCCCTCCACGTGGCTCCATCACGTCCCTTCGATCGCTTCCCTCTGATCTAATCCTAACCTTCCTTTTCCACCCTTCTCCAGACCGTTGGATCAATCGATCCAACGGCAAAGGCGTCGTCGTCTACCTCTCGATTGTCTCGCGCCCCACGTCAGCCAACTCGCGTGCATGCCACCCCCGTTCTATTTCAGGAGCTACTCCGGCCACCTTCTCCGCCTTATGTTACCTCCACGACATACCCCACTCTTCTCTCATCCTCGCCGACCCCCTAGAACACCATGAACCCCCCCCCCACCTCGTTCCACGACGTCCACCAACTCCACTACTTTGGCACTTACGCCGTCACCTTCCACGTATAAATACCCTCCACCATCGACTGACAGCTGCATCCGCCATCACGGAGAGACTCCCCGAGCTCCGACCTTCATCTTGGTGACAGCGAGTTGAGGAGACGTTAAGCGACGACCGAGATCCACCTCCGGCGAGATCCACGGCTATCCCCTGCCGTGTCGCAGCCTCCTTCGTGAGCTGCACGAGCTCAGGACCGCCTATCGTCCTTCGAGCGACGACTAGGAGCACACCTTCGAGCTCCAATCTCCAGGTAGAAGCCTCCATTTCCCTCCCGATCTTCTTCTTGCTTGCTTTTTCTCCTATTTTATTTGCCGCCCACGATCTACTTCACGCTCCGCTGGCCATCCTCCGAGCTTCGCCTCGGAGCTGGCTCTCGTGCACTCCTTCATCTCCTCCGACGACACACTTCATCTCCCGCCGACGCAAGCTCCGCCACCTTGGCGGAGCACCATCATTGGACACCCTCATAGCCCCTCAGGCCTCTCCCCTCACTCACGGTCACTCCACAACACACAATCGCACGCCTCGGCTATTCACTACCCCCTGCAGGCACTCCAACTTTGACTGGCCAGAACTTCATCGGCGCTCCTTCGAGCTTCTTCGCCTCCACTCTCCAGAGCAGTCCAGTTGTTCCTGAGACCTCCGGTGGATCCCTGACGCTTCCACGACTCTTCCCAGCCACTTGGGAGCCGCCGTTAACCTTCACCGACGACCAAAAGAGGAGGCGGAGCCAGAGCTCCTTCACCGGAGCGCATCCACCTTAGCCACAGGAAGCGGCAGACCGATTGAGGACGAAGAGCAGCAGCCATCTGATCCCCTTGATCGGACGGTCCGGAGGATGCCACGTAGACTTGGTTCCGCAACTATAAGATCAGGAGGATCCTACGCATCTGATTGCACCACGTCGTCACTCACTTCGAGCTCTAGAGGCCATTGGACCTTCACTTGATCCAGTGGTCTACAGCACGCCACGACGCCTTCTCCGAGCCTCTTCTCCGACCATCAGGCTCGGAGTTTCCGAAGCTAGCCAAGCCTCTATCCGAGCCGAGTCCAAACCTCCAGAGCCCCCGAGCCTCAGCCCGAGCCTTTGAAGTCATCCGAGCCTAGGATCCCACGTGGTTTTCACCTGCGCCTGGGTATTTTGCAACGAGGCCCCTAAAGGTTTTGGAAATTGCATTCCAGTCCCTACCAGGAGCCCCCATATGAGGCGCACGTGTTCGTTGGGTATTTTCCATACATACCCCCCTCATTATAGGTAATTGCACATTAGTCCTGTCAGTATGTTTAATTTTTATCAATTTTAATTCCTGTAATTGCAGTTAGGCCCCTGTCTTTGCACGCATCTTTAGGCATTCATTTCAAATGATTTTTCAAGTTTCAAAATTGCATCGTGTAGCTTAATTTGTCCTCTTTCATATGTGACACTTGGCACCTTTTTATGGTAGCAGTGGATTTTATTATTAATTAATTGGTGGAGTTTTGTCATATTTTGCCCATTTATGCCTTTTAATTTATAGTAAACTCTCTATTGCTCAAAAAATTCTCATAAAATCACAGTAGACTTAGGATAATTATGTTCACATTGTATCCAAAAATCATCTCATTTGCCGTACTCCGAGGCCTGAATAAATCATTTAGTGATTTCCTTGATTAATTTTTAATAGGTCCATTTCACCGAGAAATTTGGGTTTGTTAATTTTCATGGATTCATCACATTTAGATCTATCTAAGATTTTTTTATATCTAAAAATATTGTGATTTATTTATTAAAATTAATTTAGTCAAAATCACCTTGCATTCATTTTAAATTCATATAAATTTATCTAGTGTCAGAAAAATCCAAAAAAAATAGACTAGCTTAATTGCATTGCATTTCACCTTCTGGCCAAGTGTTATAATTTTTGGAATCAATTTGACCATATTTTTGAATTAACTTGTAAACTGGCCTGAAAATTGCATTGTCATTCCCTTAAATTGCATAAAATTGTTTAAAAAGACCAAAAATAATCTTCTGATATTCCGACCTCATAAATTTGCTTAAAATCTACCTAAGAAGACAACTGCCTCCTTGAGTTCGACCTTGGGCTTGCCCAAGTAAAAAATTTTGTTGTTCAAAATTAATTTGACTTTAATGAAAAGTGGTTTTTGATTAGCTCTTATTATCCGACTGCAACGAATGATACGACAATTAATTTGACCATTAATTGGATTAAATTAACAAGGGTAGTAAGATGCTCTTTAAAATGGCGCCGTTGCCGGAGAGGCACGGCTTAGGTGAATTTGTAGTTAATTTTTGAGTATCTGATTTCCATCCTCGGGTAGTCTGACCCCCGGTCTTCTTGTGAATATTTTTCTGTCTTCTATTTTTAGTATTTTCATGTTGTCCTTTTTCTGGCCTCAACCTGTTTCTGTGCGAGGAACACGAGGAGTCCCGAGGCGCTTTGAGGAACCTGCATTTTAACTTTTTGAGTGATTTGAGAGGACTTGTACATTTTATTTTTCATTATTTTTGCATTATTTCCAGCGGTTTCCATTTGGGTTCTCACGTATGTAAAAATAGTGGAATTGTGTCCCCGTCTGCTATGTGGATTGAATTTCTAGACTAGGCTTGCACTAGCAGGTCCTCGAGCTACTCTAGGATTTGCTTGTGCTCGTAATTTTCTAGGAACACGCATAACTGAAAAGACGCACTTAGACCACATATCTAGTCAAATCAAATCTGTACTTCACACGCTAATAGAACTGCCTGTCTAGGAGCGGATTTTACCATCTGCATTTGCATGTAGTATAAAATCTTTTTAATCATGTTATGCATCCTGCATAAAAGTGAAGGGATCACTGTAAGTATTCTACACTCAGCATACACATCATTGATTTATCGTGCGTCGGCTTTTCTCGATTTCTCTCTCTTGGTTTTTCAAACTTAAGTGAAAGGAAATTGGGACTGGGCGATAGGCGTGCTGTGTGGATTGGACTAAACCAGTGATAACTTAACTTAACTTAACACCAGGACTGCTAACATTATTGACAAAAAAATCAATAAAATCGGAAATTCTGCTTGCGGGAAATTAACCCCGACCTTGTTTTCAGGCTGAATGAGGGTACTTGAGTATGTGTGAACACCTTAAGGCGGAGCCCAAATCTCCACCTTCCATATCACGTACCAACTGATCCTAGCAAATATCACGAGTTGAATATTTTTAGGTTCATTGACTAGTACAAAGTAACCTCCGCCTGTTCACAGGTAGTCAGGGGTGAACCAGCGGTACTTTGCGACAAGTTGCTAGTAGCCTCTCTGGGTGAAGTTCCAGCCTTGCCAGCCTCCACCTGCTTGCAGGTAGATAGGGGCATAGTCTTTGAATCCATCAACTTGGGATAGGAGCGAAGAAAGGAAGGATGCAGGTATTTTAGGCGACAGGTTAAACAGGGAAAACGCATCCGACTTTGAGCCGACTTCCCTCTAGGCCACGTAACCTTTGCTATTTTCTTGAATTTCACACTTAAAATAAACCAGATAAATTGGAGTCGATTTTGGGTCCTTCACCGTATTGAGTGTGAAAATATAGGGTTTGGATTGAATTGCTTGCTTCAGGTAGGAGTAAAATCCTATCTTTACTTAGAAATCCCAATTCTTCTCGCCAATCCAAGATGACTGACTGGGGGGATATCGACTCATTATTTTCCAATCTCTCTTTGAGCCCCCACGAAAATCATATGCACCAGCCCAAGCGCAACTTGGACCACCCAGAGCTCATGACCCTCTTGAGTTCTGGATCCCTTTAACCCAGGGTGGTTACTCTCAAACCAACCCTTTCATCTTCTCTGAGCTTACCGAGGAAGACCGTCGCCTCGGTAAGAACCCCTTCCTTAATATATCCTCTAACCACGACCATATTCAATCTCCAGGGCTAGAGGACAAGATGCCACCAAAGCGACCTCCGGATGAGGAAGAACACAGAGATGACCCACTCCAGCAAATCCTTACTCGCCTCGCCATAGCCGAACAATAGAATGCTGATCTCACAGCAAGGATGGGACGGATTATTGTAGTAGGGGGAATCGACCGACCAATGGTTGATGCTTATAATCCAATAGAGAACGAGATGCATAACTGGCTAGTACCCGAAGTCCCCCCTGAAGCATTCAAGCTGAAGCCTCACTTCCTGAGGTTGCTACCGAAGTTCAATGAGAATGCGAACGAAGAGTCATACACTTTCCTCAGAGACTTCAAGCTGGTATGCAACAACCTTAGTCACCCTAGGGTTGGGCAGGATTATATTAGGCTGAAGGGCACCCCATTTGCCTTAGGAGATAAGGCAGCACATTGGCTAAAGAACATAGGGGTGGCATGTACAACCTGGATGCAGTTCAAGGACCTTTTTCTGAAGAAGTTCTACCCACTCAGTAGGACTAATCAAATAAGAACAAAGATCGCTAGTTTCTCCCAGGGAACCATTGAACCATTCCATGAAGCTTGGGATAGGTTTAATGACCTAATTCAGAAGTGCCCTTGCCATGGCATTTAAAAGGCGATCCTAGTCCAAACCTTGTTCTGTGGCATGACCCCAGAGATGCAGAGGTTAGTGAGTGCCGCCTGTGGAGGAATCTATCTGAACAAAAATGAAGACGTCGTATGAAAGATCCTGGAGCAGATGGTGGAAACAGGTAGATCTCAGGCTACCCGAGCCTATCAGTGGTCTCCTTCGAGCTTCACCAACGAGACAACCCGGCGGACTGTAATGAATCTGACGGACGACCTTATCCCTAGCATGGGGATAATCACGGACAAGTTAACCATGGTCGAACAGATTCACAAGAGGGTCACTGACCTTGAGTCTCTCTCGAAATTGCCGAAGCAAGTGGAGGAACTTACTGAGAGGGTAGCTACGATAAAGCTACATGCCCCTTCTACACCACCTGTACATGTACACCGAGTCCATCTTGTACAGGAACAGGCACCAGGGCTTCAGAGTAGCTGGGTAGAGGAGCAGACTTACACTCAGCAGGACCAGCACGTACCCCCACAAGTGGAGACAGGATACAAGGAGCCTCCGCAGGTGTTCGAGATCAATGGGCTGTGGTACAGCCATGACCCCGTCAGCAGACAGTCGAAGATAGGGAACAGTCAACCACACCGACCTTCCCTAGCTTAGCAAGAAAACAACTTCATCCCCGCACCGCGCTTGGTTCAGTCCAGGCCCGAACGAGGGTACCAGCCTCAACAGCATCAGCAGCAGCGCATGTTCCACTCGGGCCAACAGGGCCCGTCACCTTCCCATCAGCAACACCAGTATCGGCATGGCCAGCAGGGCCAGTACAGGACGTCGTCCTCAAGTCAGCATCAACTCACCCAGCCCACCGAATTGGAGTCCCTCACCTTGGTGATCCAGACCCTGACTGATAGGGTCCAACAGATCCAGAATGACTATCTGGATATAAGAACCTATCTGAATCGTGTTTCTTGTACCCAGGACTAGCAGATGGTGCCAAAGACTCCAATTCCCGCCCAGGTTCAGGCCAACCAAATAGATTGAATCAAGGCTAGAACCGACCACGAGATCGGGTATACTATTCAGATAATTCTTTATCTAAACACGAGATACTTTCGTACGATAATATAAACCATATGTCCCTCAGGAGCGGAAGGACCGTGATCGTACCTGATCGGGCATGGGCACCGGAGGAAGAAGCCGCCAAGTCTCTACCTGAGGATAACTTGGAGGCAGAGGAGCAGCAACACCACCACCACCAGTAGAAGAAGAGGACTTCTGAGTCCTCAAAGAAGCAAGGGAATCGCACCAGTAGGGAGTCCACTGAAACCGATGAAGAGCCTGCACCTCCATCTGAGCAGGATATTCCAGCAGTCGCGGAGAGAGCATCACCGGTTTCACAGCAATAGTTTTCTTTTCGTCAGAGTCAGAGTCCGAGTCAGTCCCAGAGTCAGAGTCTTGTACAGAACTCAGTTCCAGTAATGAATGAAAGTCTTTCAGTTTCATAATCTGAGTTGGAGTCAATAATCCCTTTCCCCTGATCTCTTAAGGGTGGAAAGAAGAAAACTAAAAAATCCAAAAAGATGACCCTGAGATGGCAGAGTTTTGCAACAAACATATCAAGGTCACAATCCACTTTGACAAGTATGTGGAAATGACACCTGCATTTCAGAAGTACCTTAAGGTGAGATGCACATCTACTAGGGTTAGCAGGAAGACCAAAAGCCGTGTTCAGAAACACGTCCTGTCAGTAGCCACTACTTGCGTAATGAAGAACTCATTTCCACGGAAACGAAGAGATATGGGTGCACATTATGTGGTGAGTCATGTTGAGGACGCTGTGTTTGCACGCACTCTCTTTGACAATAGATCCTCCATCAACCTAATGCCTACAGCTCTCTATGAACGGCTTAACCTCGGACCTCTTAGGAAATCTAGAGACCTCCTTCAGTTCGCTAATAAATCAACCAAGATGTCCCAAGGAGAATTGAGGAATGTTGTCATCAAAGTCGAGGGTCAAGAATACATGGTGGACTTTATTGTCCTTGATATGGAGACCCCTCGTAATTGGAGAGATTTCCATATCATCTTAGGTAGGCCCTTCCTCAGAACAACAGGGGCCTTGTTTGATTATAAGATCAGGAAAATCCAGTTCCAAACTCCAGACGAAGATGAGGAACTTGAGATGAAGCGGATCAGATGGCAGAGATCGGATTCCAAATCCAGCACCGAGTACTCTTCATCCGAAGCAGACTGCGGCCATGTAGACAGATTTGGGCCATGGAGACAAAACCAAGCCAGCACCGATGACTCCTTCCCCTCCGGAGATGATCTTGTGCATGAGTCAGTTTGTGAGGTCCTTAGAAACGAGTACAGCCCAGAATCTGCATTTCCCTACATCTTCGATGACTTAGAGGCCCATCTGGGCCTGTCAGTCCTTCCCTCTTTAGGACAATCAGAAGATGAGTATGACGAGTCGGACGTGTCTTTTACCTATCGCATGAAAACCTTTGATGATCCGACTTCAGAGCCGAATAACTTGATGGCATCAATGTCAGAGACAGTTCCAGCCACTATCAGCACTGAACTAGATTTGATTGAGCCCGACCTCCTCGATGATCACACATTACCTGAGCTCAAACCTTTACCCACAACACTTAAATATGCCTTCCTTGCAGGTTAAGATAAGAAATATCCGGTCATCATCAGTTTGTGGTTGACCGAGGAGCAGGAATCTCGCTTGCTAGAGATCCTGGAGAAAAACCGCAAGGTGATAGGCTGGAGCATTTCCGATCTCCATGGGATAAATCTCGCTCTATGTTCGCACCATATCTACTTGGAGAATGAAGCTAAACCCTCTCGTGAATTCCAACTTCGTTTGAATCCAAATTTACGAGAAGTAGTGAAGAAGGAGATAGAGAAATGGTACAAGGCGGGTTTCATTTATCCCATCTCCAACTCCAAATGGGTGCCCCGATCCATGTTGTCCTAACAAAGTCAGGAATTCATACAACCACCAATGAAGACAAAGAGGAGATCGTGACGCAAGTACCCACGTCGTGGCGCGTCTGTGTGGATTACAGACGCCTGAATGATGCGACGAAGAAGGATCATTTCCCCCTACCATTCATTGATCAGATCCTAGAGAGACTTGTGGGGAAAGAATTCTTCTGTTTCTTGGATGGGTTCTCAGGCTACAACCAAGTAGCCATCGCTCCAGAGGACCAGGAAAAAAACCACTTTCACATGCCCCTTTGGTACCTATGCTTTCAGAGGCATGCCCTTTGGGTTATGCAATGCTCCCGGTACTTTTCAAAAGTGCATGACTGCTGTATTTGCCGAAATGGAAGGCAAAAATTCCTGGAAGTCTTCATGGATGACTTCTTGGTCCACGGTGATTCCTTCGATTCCCATCTCAGGAATCTGGACCGAGTCCTCAAACACTGTTGTGAGGTTAATCTTGTGCTCTCCTAGGAGAAAAGTCACTTCATGGTGACAGAGGGCATTATGTTGGGGCACGTCATTTCCAAGAGAGGAATGGAGGTTGACCCTGCCAAGGTGGATGTGATCAAACGACACCAGCCACCAACCAACGTGAAATAGTTGCGGTCATTCCTCGGACATGTCGGATTCCATCGGAGATTTATCAAGGATTTTTCCAAAATTTCCCAACCGCTAACTAAGATTTTAGGCAAGGAAATGGAGTTTATTGTTGATCACAAATGTCTTGAGGCCTTTAAGCTATTGCAAGGAATGATCATGGCCACCCCGATCCTACAAGCCTCAGATTGGTCTCTACCTTTTGAGATCATGATGGACGCCTCAGACTTTGTTGTTGGGGCTGTGTTAGGACAGAGGAGGGATGGCATCCTGTTTGCAATATACTACGCAAGCAAAGTGCTTGATACCGCTCAGCGTAACTATACAGTTACAGAAAAAGAGATGCTTGCAGTAGTGTTTGCCTTGGACAAGTTTAGATCTCATTTAATTGGATCCAAGGTAATTGTGTTCACTGACCACATAGCACTACGATACTTGATGGAAAAGAAGGACGTGAAGACGCATCTTCTTAGGTGGATTCTACTTATCCAGGAGTTTGATTTGGATATTCGTGATAAACTTGGAAAGAAGAACGTAGTAGCTGATCATCTCTCCCATCTCAAGATATTAATGCTTCCAAGGATTCACCGATTCGAGACTCCTTCCCTGACGAGTCGATTTTTGTTGTCGACTCACTCCCATGGTATTCCAATATCGTGAACTATCTTGTCTCCAAGAAGGTTCCCGAAGATTGGCCCAAGAGCCATATAGACCGACTGAAGTCGGATGCTAGACACTACCATTGGGAGGATCCGATCCTTTTCTTTGAAGGACCGGATTGTGTCTGGAGATGATATATTCCTCAGGAGGAATACCAGAGTGTCCTTTCTCTATGCCACAGCTTGGAGGCAGGAGGACACCACTCTGGGAAGAGGACCGCATGGAAGGTACTCCAGTGTGGCTTTTACTGGCCGACTTTGTTTCAAGATGCCATCACCTTTGCGAAGTCGTGCCCATTATGCCAGAGAATGGGAGGAACCATTGATTCCAAGGATGAGATGTCGATGCCGCCTGTCATCATTTGTGATGTCTTTGACGCCTGGGGCATCAACTTCATGGTCCCATTCCCTGTTAGCCACGGATTCGAGTACATTCTTCTTGCGGTAGACTATCTGTTCAGATGGGAGGAGGCTATTCCAACCCGAGCCGCAGACAGCAGGATTGTCTGTAAATTTATTAGACATCACATCATCTTTAGGTTCAAGATCCCAAAAATGTTGATATCAGATGGGGTTAGCCATTTTGTAAACAGAGATGTGAAGAAACTCTTGAAGGACTACATCATCGAACACTGTGTCGCTAGTCCTTACCACCCACAGACTAATGGTATGGCTGAGGTATCGAATAGGGAGGTGAAAACTATATTGCAGAAGCTTGTCCGCCCAGACAGGAAGGATTGGTCCCAGATCTTGGATCAAGTCCTATGGGCTTAAAGGACAGCTTACAAGACACCTTTAGGAACCTCCTCATTCCGAATGGTATTCGGAAAGCCATGTCATTTTCCTGCAGAATTAGTGCACAAATTAGAATGGGCAATCAAGAAGGTCAACTGGAACACACACCTAGGGCAGAAGCAGAGAGAAATGGATCTGAATGAGCTAGTGGAAGTTAAAAACCGAGCATATGACAACAGTTTGGTGTACAAGGACAAAGTGAAGCGTTGGCACGATAGATATATCAGACGAAAGACCTTTATTCCTGGACAAAAGGTATGGTTGTTTAATGTAAGGCTGAAAGTTTTCCAAGGCAAGTTGAAGTCCAAGTGCACTAGCCCATTCATTATCCGTGCAGTGCATGATAGTGGATGTGTTGAGATTTCAGATCTCACAGATGATGCACCGACATTCCTAGTAAACGGACAACTGTTGAAACACTTTGTCGAATCCAATGAACAGTTAGTCCATGTTGAGGAGATTGTATTCATGTGCGAGACAGATTCAGCAGATACACATCGAGATGTGCATGAGACCTTGCAGTAGTAAACCCTAGCCATCAGCAGCATCTTGAAAGATTCAGACCGCAATCCTTGTATATTCTCATTCTTTCTTGTATATACTTTCTCTCCATCCCTTCCCGTTTATTCGAATCACTCGCCCCGGTTCCATATCATTTCATTTTATGACTATACTTAGGATAACCTGATCCTAAGTATAGGGGGGAGAGTGACCCACATCTGTTCACTGTACATCCTCCAGATCACATCGATTCTCATACTCACTCATGTCTTATACTTAGGCTGATCAGAGCCTAAGTATAGGGGGGACCGATGCCCGCCATGTATATATTCATCCATTTCCCCTCTTGCCCTCGTCCGCCCCATTTTTTATCTTCTTCTACACTTAGGCTGCCAGAGCCTAAGTATAGGGGGGCAGAGCGACTTATATACATTTTGTAATTTTATCTCTCCTACGCTTAGCACGAGCTATGTCTTTTTCATCGCTTTTCGTGCTCTGAGGACATAGCACACGCTAAGTATAGGGGCATGTATATATTACATACTTTACCCATACCTCGTACTTTCACGTATTTTCACGTATTTTTGTATATATTACGCAATACTTACGGGGTGGGTAAAAATTGGAGAATTTTTTGGTAAAATACATGTTTATTGTATGACAATTGTATAATCTGTATAATACTCATAAAATACTTGTACCATAGGAGGTATACCAGAGTTTGAAAAAAAATAGAAAAATCAAAATCAAAGGCTTCTTATTTACTCTTGCATATCATCTCTGCATATGAAAAGAAAAGAAAAAGAGTCTTGCATTTCATTCATCTACATAGCATGTCATCTACCTCTCATCTGCATGTCTTGCATATGCAAAGTGAAAAGCTGGTGGGTTCTGAACCAAGTTATGAATAGATGTTGAGGATGGACTTGATTTGACCTTAATCCACCTAATTTTAGAGGAACCTTATAGGAGATATATTTAAGATTTCTCAAGTCAAGTGACTTAATTCTTTGAGTCTGCAAGTCTATGTTCACATGTCATCTTGATTAGTCTAAGTAGAATATCTCGTGCACATGCATGATTCTTGTAGACAGTGACCTAACTTGGACAAGCACAATGCACATAGCTCTTCATTGATGAGGTGGTGAGGAGGTAGAATCCTTTAGCTTGGAGTAGCACGTGGGTGGAAACATCTGTCCTCCTCTAGGGAGGGTAGTGCATCTCAACCTAGTCTGGTGGTGTTGACGTCTGAGGACGGGATGTTGTGGGTTGCATAATGCTTCAAAAGAGGGATAGTCTACTGGCTCAATAGGAAAAAACTCCTGATGTACATGTTGCACCTTGTATATAGTTCCAAAACAAAAAAAAGAAAAAAAGAAAAAATGCAAGAACTCCAAAAAAAGTAGACAGGCCAGATAGAAAATAAAATACCTGTCGAAGTATGTATATTAGCAAGAAGTCTGCAGCTGGATGACTTGGCTACACTGGTCAGGCATCCCGGGATAGGTAGCTACACTGGCTACCGTCCATTCTTCTCTTACCCCCTCCTCTTGAGTCGGTCACACTTGAACTTAGAAGGGAATACCCCACTCCTCGAGGAAAGAGTTATTGGACCGGGTTACTTGAGTTACCTTGTTAGAGGAGGCTACTTCTTAGCCATTTCTGATGTGGAGAGCTATCTTACACTTACACAGTACAAGTAAGAATCATAAGTCATCAGAAATTTGCGTCTAAGGATTTGTTCTGACCTGACTGTTGAGGCGTCTTGAATAGAAGACTTGTGGAACTTGAAGTCTGTTAGGTCTTAAGTTCAGATCCCGATTAGATTCCTCCACACAATTAATCCAAAGGACGAGTCAAGCTCCATTTTCAAATTTTGATCATGACCTTAGTATGGAATCCAAAATCATTTCACTCTTGCATTTCATTTAATTTCACGGGGGACGAGCAAGGTTTAAGTATAGTGGGTTGATGAATCTGTGATTCATCACTCTTAAAGTTGAAAATAGAGCCTTGTTCCCAAGTACTTAGCAGTATATTTCCCTCTATCTGGCATAAATAGCATTCATGCATAAATCCACAATACATGCATTTTAGCCTTCATAATTGCATTAAATAAGAAGCCAATTCATTTGTAAAATTCACTTATATAATACTCTCAATAATTCACCTAATTATCTATAATTTATATCCCCTCTAAAATCAAATGACACCTTCCTTATACTTTGTATATTACTAGTTGATAATATAAGGAAGAAGGCCAAAAATCCCTATCCTGTAAATTGCCTAATAAAGCCCAAAACCCAATTGAAGAACCTAGACTTTAGAATGCACATATCCCTCTCATACAACCTCCAAATTAGGTCTGCTCACTTCAGAATAATACATATTCAGAGACCTTTAAAATGAGACCAATTTCACTCAATTCGGAGCTCGTATGCAAAACTTGGGTTTTTGGGCCCCTTTGTGTAATAATTGTATGTATATTTGTACTCTTTTATTTTTGTATCATATTTGACCTCATCACTATTTTTTGTCAACATGAAACTTGTAGATCTCATCGAGATCTACAACTTTCATGTTTTAAGTTTTTCCAAATTTAGTCTCCTTCTCTATCTAAATTCATATTCTTTTCTGGCCATTCAGAGCAGGCCACGTGGCACCCTTTGATTGTGCCACGCAGCCCGCTCCCTTGCGCGCCACGCGCCTTCCATCTCCACCGTCAGATCGCCTTTCCTCTCTCTTGATTCGGGCCATACAAGCCGCATCGCTTCCCAGCCATTCGATCAGGGCCTGGATTTCATCTAGATCGTTAGCGAGCACCGCGTTCTCCTTGCGCCACGTGGTTGCATCCGCACCCTTCGATGCCCACCTTTCCCTCTTAATCTCCACCATCCATCCCAGCCTTGATCTCGACTGTTCGATCAAACCCAAGGGGATCATTTCAGCCGCACGTTAGCGCCTTCACCCATGCCCTCCACGTGGCTCCATCACGTCCCTTCGTTTGCTTGCCTCCGATCTAATCCTAACCTTCCTTTTCCACCCTTCTCCTGATCATTGGATCAATCAATCCAACGGCCAAGGCATCATCGTATACCTCTCGATTGGCCTGCGCCCCACCTCGCCCACCTCGCGTGCATGCCGCCCCCTTTCTATTTCGGGAGCCACTCTGGCCACCTTCTCCGCCTCCTGTCACCTCCACGACATACCCCACTCTTCCCTCATCCTCGCCGACCCCCTCGAACACCATGAACTCCCCCCACCTGGCACCACAACGTCCACCAACTCCACTACTTCGCCACCTACACCGTCACCTTCCACCTATAAATACGCCTCCACCGTCGACTGTCAGCCGCATCTGCCATCACGGAGAGAATCCCCGAGCTCCGACCTTCATCTTCGTGATATCCAGTTGAGGAGACGTTGAGCGACGACCGAGATCCACCTCCGGTGAGATCCACGGCCATCCCCCACCATGTCGCAATCTCCTCCGTGAGTTACACGAGCTCAGGACCGCCTACCGTCCTTCGAGCGACGACCAGGAGCACACCTTCGAGCTCCAATCTCCAAGTAGAAGCATCCATCTCCCTCCCGATCTTCTTCTTCTTGCTTGCTTTTTCTCCTATTTTATTTTCCACCGACGATCTACTTCACGCTCCGCTGGCCATCCTCCGGCATCCTTGCGCACTCCTTCATCTCCTCCGACGACACACTTCATCTCCCGCCGACGCAAGCTCTGCCACCTTGGCGGAGCACCATCACCGGACAACCTCATAGCCCCTCAGGCCTTTCCCCTCACTCACGGTCACTCCACGAATACATTCGTACACCTCATCTATTCACTAACACTTGCAGGCACTCCAACTTTGACTGGCCGGAAGTTCATCGACGCTCCTTCGAGTTTCTTCGCATCCGCTCTCCAGAGCAGTCCAGCTGTTCCTGTGACCTCCGGCGGATCCCCAACACTTCCTCGACTCTTCCCAACCACTTGGGAGCCGTCGGTAACCTTCACCGACAACCAGATGAGGAGGCGAAGCCAGAGCTCCTTCACCGGAGCATAGCCACCTCCACCGCAGGAGGCAGTGGATCGGTTGAGGACGAAGAGCATCAGCCATCTGATCCCCTTGATCAGAAGGTCCGTAGGATTCCATGTAGCCTTGGTTCCGCAACCGTAGGGTCAGGAGGATCCTACGCACCTGATCGTGCCACATCGTCACTCTCTTCGAGCTCCAGAGGCCGTTGGATCTTCACTTGATCCAGTGGTCCACAGCGCGCTACGGCGCCTTCTCCGAGCCTCTTCCCTGACCATCAGGCTCGGAGTTTCTGAAGCTAGCCGAGCCTCTATCCGAGCTGAGTCCGAACCTCCAGAGCCCTCGAGACTCAGCCCGAGCCTCTGAAGTCATCCGGGCTTGGGACCCCACGTGGTTTTTACGTGTGGGGGTATTTTGCAGTGAGGCCCCTGAAGGTTTTGGAAATTGCATTCCAGACCCTGCCAGGAGCCCCCACGTGAGGCGCACGTGTTCGTTGGGTATTTTGCATACATACCCCCTCACTATTGGTAATTGCACATTAGTCCTTGTCAGCATGTTTAATTTTTATCAATTTTAATTCTTGTAATTGTAGTTAGGCCCCTGTCTTTGCACGCATCTTTAGGCATCCATTTTAAATCATTTTTCAAGTTTGAAAATTGCATCATGTGGCTTAATTTGTCCTCTTTCATATGTGACACTTGGTACCTTTTTGATAGTAGTGGATTTTATTATTAATTAATTGGTGGAATTTTGTCATATTTTGCCCATTTATGCCTTTTAATTTATAGTAAAGTCTCTGCTGCTCCAAAATTTCTGATAATATCACAGTAGGCTTAGATAATTATGTTCACATTGTGTTCAAAAATCATCTCATTTGCACGCACTTCGAGGCATGAATAAATCATTTATTGATTTCCTTGATTAATTTTTAATAGGGATTTTATCACTTGTGCCCCTCCGAGATATTGCAATATCAGTTATGCCCCTATCTTTTTGGTAATATCAGTTGTGCCCCTCAAAACTTGCTATTTTATCACTTGTGCCCCTCGGGTTAGTGACCGTCCATCTACAGTGCAAACGGACGTTAACTTTAAGGACATAAGCGGCATTAAGTTAAAAAAAAGGGTTATAGGGTCATTTTATACCCTCTTCCTCATCCTCTTCTTCTTCCTCCTCTTCCCCCATCCTCTTCCTCCTCCTCCAACCTCCTCCTCCTCCCTCTCCACTCGAAACTCCTCCCTAGCCCTCATCCCCACCCAGCTCCGCCCCGAGCTCCCCGCACCTCCGTACCTCCGCCTCCGCCCCGCGCCGCGCCTGCCCCTCCCCCGCGCCTGCCCTCCCCCGCGGCGCCCTACCCTCCCCCGCGGTGCCCCTCCCTCGCGCCTGCCCTCCCCCGCGGCGCCCCTCCCCCGCGCCTGTCCTCCCCCGCACCTCCTCCCTTCCCCAGCGCTTATTCCAGTTGACTCAAATCGAATCATGATAAGGGGCAGAGATGTATGAAGATGTATGAAGATGGCGTGTCCATCTTGATGTATGAGATGTATGAAGATGTATGAGATGTATGAAGATGTATGAAGATGTATCATGATAAGGGGCAGAGATGTATCCAGCTTGTCCATCACGAGTCCTTATCTGAAGGGAGCTGCAGAGATGTATGAAGATGGCGTGTTCGTAACTGTCGACGAGAAATTCTTAGCAGATTCCCACATCTGTGTCTATGAGGATCCATCCGCATATGGGCGGTACCTATGCTTCAATCACTTGATCGGTTGCCACGAGGACGCAGTCAAGCTAGCAATCATGTTGACCCCTTCATCACCCTGCCCTCCGCTCAACTGGTGTGTTTCTACGCAATCTACTACTTTGTATTTGTTGGCATTCTTACGTGCTTCAGGCGTATTCTTATCATGATCGTTTCTCTGGCAGCGACGAGTCTGCGATAAGGCAGAGGATCCACAACAAGAAGCTGAACAAGCTGATGGTGGATTTCGACATCGAACAGGAGATGGTGAACGCTATCCAGACATCTTGCTGACTATTTGAAGTTCCCTTACTCGACTTGACTAGATCACACGACGGGGAAACGTGTGATTTGGCCTCCTGAAATGTTGATACTGTAAAAAGCTTGTTTTTTTATATGTATCAAGCAGCAACTGGAATAAGCTGCTGCTGTTCTTATCATGATTCGATTATGAAGAGAGGAAGAAGAGCAAATGGAGGAGGAAGAAGATGAAGAAGATGTGTGGACAATAATACCCCTCTTAACTGCACCAAGGTTTGAAAAAACCTTGGTTAAGTCAACTCATTGACGGTCAATCTGACGGAAGGGCACAAGTGATGACGGAGCAAGTTTTGAGGGGCACAACTGATATTACCAAAAAGATAGGGGCATAACTGATATTGCGATATCTCGGAGGGGCACAAGTGATAAAATCCCTTTTTAATAGGTCCATTTCACCTAGAAATTTAGGTTTATTAATTTTCCTGGATTCTTCACATTAATATCTATCTAGGATATTTTTTATATATAAAAATATTGTGATTTGGTATTTGTTAAAATTAATTTAGTCAAAATCACCTTGCATTCATTTTAAATTCACAATAAATTCATCTAGTGTCAGAAAAATCCAAAAAAATTAGACTAGCTTAATTGCATTGCATTTCACCTTCTGACCAAGTTTTATAATTTTTGGAATCAATTTGACCATGTTTTTGAATTAACTTGTAAACTGGCCTGAAAATTGCATTGTCTTTCCCTTAAATTGCATAAAAATTGTTTAAAAAGACCAAAAACAATCTTCTGAAAATCTGACCCTATAAATTTGCTTAAAATCTACCTAAGGAGACAGTTGTCTCCCTACGTTCGACCTTGGGCTTGCCCAAGTAAAAAAATTTGCCGCTCGAAATTAATTTGACTTTAATGAAAAGTGGTTTTTGATTAGCTCTTATTATCCGACTGCAACGAACGATGCGACAATTAATTTCAGCATTAATTGGATTAAATTAACTAGGGTAGTAAGACTCTCTTCACTAACTATACTTGATCCCTAAAATAAAATGTAATGAACTCCTTGTATTGGGGAGAGCACACCCCTTCTTGTATGCGCATTTTATTCCTACTCACATGCTAAGGATTAGTGCCCAAACCCCAAGCTTATCTTAAGTGTGTGCAACTTTGTGATGATCACCTAACTCTAAAATCGACAAGATAAATATACCACATCTCGGTCTTCATTGTATTGAGTAGGTGAATCGAGGGTTTGCCATGTGTATTGATTGTGACTTGGAGTCCATATGCATTTTCTTATCTTTGAGTTTGTGGTCCCATCCGTGAGTCATCATTTTTTCATCTTTGAGTCTCTCTACCTCTCTTATACATATATCTCCTCGTTTGCATCGAGTCGTGATATCGGGTCTTGAGCTTTGCCTTCCTAGCCGGATCTTGTGGCTTCTCTACTAGCCCATATCACCCACATCTAGTTCGGTTCAAAGAGACCCTCTCCTCGAACCACAATTTTGACTATATTCACCTTCATCTTGCCCACCCTTCTCATGTCCCCCGTATCATCCTTTTATTACTCAGGATTATTGTGCTTATGATATCGCCTGAATTGAGGATTTTGACTTACATTGATTATTGGAGTAAGTGGGGCTTGTTTTGAGGATGCTGAGATTGATATCCTTCTTTTGGTTTATTTGACTTCTGATATGTGCATAAGAACTTATTGAGAACTTTGATGATGTGCGCTCACTAGGTGTGATTATTTATCAAATTTTTTTGATCTCGCACACCGGATTGAGAATGTGACATAATTCTATGATGTGATGATGGTATCATGAGCTTTGTTTGATCTACCTATTTTGAGATTACCACCATATTAATTCAGAGATTCGATTAACTATTCTTATTCAGACTTTAGAGTGATGGTATGCGGAACCCACATGATCTCTCATCTTCTTGATTGACCCATCCCCGATCTCCTAATTCTATCATCCACCCATGTGGAACTTTAAGGATTCCTTATTATATTTCATGCCATCTCAGCTAATTGGATTGACCTAAGGGTCGTACTATGATTGACCTGATTATTCCTCATCCATCACATGATCTTATGCCCTCATGGTTGATCGATTTCTTTTGAGGACCTGAGACTCGATGCCAGCAATCCTACGACTTGATTGACTTAGTTCGTATTACTCCCCGAGGACTATCTACGGGAGGATGCGACACATTCGCTACACTCGGTTCCCCTTGTTGATTGTGTCTCTTCTCTATTGGAGCGCGGAACCGAGTCGTCTCATTTGACTGTTTGGCCTCCCTGTTGATTGTGCGCCCAATCCGTAGGTACACGAGGCCAATTTCCCCGACTCCCTCGAGTCTTATCTCCTTAACGGTCCTCGCAAGAATGAGACCCATATTTTTTATTATTCCTTGTCTAATTCATAGTGCTCTCTGAGGGTTATCTGCGGGAGATTATGATACCTTGCTAGAGTTGTGGTCTCTTCTGCTTGTAGAAGATTTGTCGTCTATAGATATCATTCTGTTTGATTCCTTTGAGTCCGCTCTCCTTGACGAGCCTCACAAGGATGATATCTGATCTGACTATTCCATGCTTAGTTTGCATTGTTCCCCGAGGACTATCTGCGGGAAAATGCAACGCATTCTCTTCATTTGGTTTCCCTTGCTGATTGTGTCTCCTTTCTATGGGAGCTCGGAATCGAGTCGTCTAAACTATTTTCCGATCCTCGCTACCCTTTTTGTACCTGATCTGTTGGATCTTAGGACCCATCTAAATGGACTTCTTTGAGTCTTCTCTCCTTTACGGTCCTCGCAAGGATGAGCCATCTTTATCTGATTATTTGATGCTTAGTTGGAAGTATGCTCCCAGAGGGATGTCTGTAGGACGATGCCACATTTTCTTGATCTGTCAGTCTCTTCTGTTGGTAGACGATCTGTCGTCTCCCGAGACCACTTCTGTGATCCATCTGTTGGATCTGACTCCTTTGAGTCCGCTCGTCTTGACGACCCTCGCATGGGTGAGCCTCTATTTTGATTATTCATTGACTAGTATGTATCACTCCTTGAGGGTTATCTGTGGGAGGATACATCATCTTCTTTGTACTCAGCTTCTGTCTGGTGTCTCCCATTTGGTGGAGCACGAAGTCGAGTCTACTGATATTGGTGCTCAGTCTCCTCCCTAGTTGTGTCTCCTTTTTGTTCGAACACGGAGCCGAGTCTTCTGATTATTCTCTGATCCTATTCACCTTGAGGACCCTTGCAGGACTGAGCCATGTATTGTGGTGTTCGATATATTCTTGTGACTTTATGATCTTATGATCACCGGATACCACATGTTGCATTAGATGTCTCCTACTCTTCACTTTTTTAGACCTTTCGGAGACCATGATTGATTTGGAGGAGTCTGTACGGTTCTTTCTTCCTCCATCTTACGGTGTCGGTTATGATCTTCCAGTCCTTCCTTATGAGCTGATGTTATACTTTCGCTACCGGTCCGTGGTTTAGTTTTCGATCTCTTGTCCCCGGTCGCTGACACCCACGCGATTGTATATTTGGGTGTCGTGTCACTATCTGATTGCATCCTCATTCTCATAGGGAGACGATGACGAGAGCATGGTATTCTCTTACCATATTCCGTCATGTACTTTACATTATTTACTTGATGTATATACGTGTTGTGTATTCTATTCCTTCTTTCTTCTGTATGTCTTGTGTGCCCCAGATCTTGCGCCATATCTGTGTGTCTATACTTAGGATGTATTTGTTTTAAGTATAAGGGGGTACACACTGTATCGTTCTGACACCGTTTGTTTCATCACTCTTTTCATTGCTTATACTTAGGGATATCTCACCCTAATATAGGAGGAGTGATACGTATATCCTCCACGATATGTTCATCTATCGGTATGTATTTCTCTTTTTCTTCTTTTCTTCTTTTCCTTTTCATTCTTCTTTTTCTACATAAAAAGTGTCAACCCTTTTTGTCAGTTTTCTATACTTAGGACGTATTTTTTCCTAAGTATAGGGGGTTTGCACCCTTGATTATTTCATTCCTTGATCCCCTCAACTGTCTCCTCTCTTTTTGATTTTCTCTATTATGGATATCTCACCCTAAGTATAGGGGGAGACAGCTCAAGCCGTGATATGTCTATTCCCACCCTTGATCCTCCCTGCATTGTGTACAGTCTGTTATACTTCGGATTACTTGATCCTAAGTATAGGGGGGACGCTCACCTTCTTATTCATTTATTTTTCATTCTTTCATTTCTTATTCTTTCAATCATTGTAGTATAGGCTTTTCTATACTTAGTACGAGTTGTCTTCTCTTTCTCTTTTCGATCTATGAGGACATAGATCATGTTAAGTATATGGAGTCTTATATATTTTGTATATACTTTAGCCATAACTCGTACTTTCATATTATTAATAATAAATATGGCTAAAAATAGTATATAATTCATTAAAAACTATTTAATAATGTCTTTTATTCCTCAAAAAATTTTTGTACATACTGATTAATAAATCAGGCTAAAATATTTTTGCAAAAACGATTTGAAAAATGGTGTGAACCGTTTGGAAAGTTTTTTGTGAAATGTTTTCAACCTTTGTAAAAATATTTTATCTACAAAAATCATTTTCTTTTGTGAAATAAAGGATTTAAAAACCTATTTTCAAATGATTTCGAAAATATTTTATAAAAATATTTTGAAAAAAAATATATACATTGTTTGAAAAATCTTTGCAAAATGTCTTTCAAATGTTTTTAAATATTTGCAAAAAATATTTATACTATATTTTTTAAAATTATTTTCAAATAAATTTGAGGAATAAAAACATCATTAAAAGTAAAATATAAATAAAATAATAATATATACATAATATTGTATATATGTATCTATAAAATAACTATTAAAATTTGTAATTCTTGATTCTTGTAAGTAAATGAAAAGAAGCGCACCCGTGTAAACAGTTGTATATATTCTATACTTTGTGTACCAAAATTCTTTTATTTTGCAAAATTCTTTATGTAAAAAATCTTTTCAAATTCTTTGAAAAATTGCACCATTCTTTGTATAATTGTAAATAGCATCTGCATAGCATTCATATTCTTTTGATTGATCTTGATGATTGAATGAGACCAATAAAGTTGAAGATTGGAGCCTGGTTGGACCTTACTGCACCTAACTGCACTGGAACCTTAAGAGAACTAGGTTTAAGGTACTTTAGGTCCAATAGGACTTAATTCTTTGAGACCCAGGGCTGGTTTCAAGTTACCTCAACTGACTAACTAGAACTTTTCAAAACATACGCATGACTCTTGTTGGTCATGACCTAACTTGAACACTTGCACTTTTCACTTGGCTCAACTCGATTAGAGTGGTGAGGGGGTTGGATATGCCTTTCTAAGATGCACAAAAGTGGAAACATTTGTCCTCGTCTAGGGAGGGAAATGCACCCCAACATGGTCCAGTTTCAATGAAGTCGAATGACTAATGAATGTAGGTTGCAATAAAGCTTCAAAAAAGGGATAGTCTTCTGGCTCAAGTGGAAAAAGTCCTTATGTAGATGCTGTTGTAAATAGTATTCCAAAAAAACTCCAAAAAAAGAGGACATGCTTGAAAATAAAAATAAAATGTCTGTCGGAGTATGTATATATGTTGTATAGAAAATAAGCAAGCTTAAGCATCAAAGTTATACCATGTAAGCATGCAGTTAGATGACTTGAATACACTGGTCATACAACCCAGGATAGGTAGCTACACTGGCTACCGTCCATTCTTTTCTTAACCTCCTCCTCTTGGGTTGGATGCCACTTGAACTTAGAAGGGAATACCCCACTCCTCGAGGACAGAGTGCTGGATTGGGGAATCATTGGATTGTCACTATGGAGAAGTCAATTCATTTGTTATTTCTGTTGGTGAGAGTCACTATCACTTACACTGTAAAAGTCAGCTTCATATTCATAAGGGTTTGCGTATGATGTAGGCTAGTTCTAACATGGCTATTGAGGTGGTTTGAACCGAGTTTTGTGACTCTCGAAGGCTGTTATGTTTTAAACTTGGTTCCCAACCTAGTTCCACACACATCCTCACATCAAGGCCTAACATGAGCTCCAAACTTTTATTTTGTAAAGACAAGTTTAACAATTGAAAGTAATTCTATTTATTCTTTCTTTTTCTTTTATTTTTTATTCTTTTTTGTACTTCTTGCATAATTATTTGCTAGGGACTAGCAAAGGCAAGTATCGGGGGGTGATGAATCTCCATTTCATCACCTTTATTCTATCATTTTGGCCTTAAAAACCCTAGCTAATGCATGTAAATTGCATTAATTTGTACAACATAGCATCCATCATTTATTACATTTATTGTGTAAATAATACTATTTTTAATGCCAAAATTATAGAATAAAGAGAAGAAAAGAAAAAGGAATAAACTACTGAAAATATTTTATGATCCTAAACCTCGAGACCAAGTGAAGAATTGAGTTGGTCGACAAGGAATAAAGTAGTGGGAGATAAGGGCGGAAAATAGAATAAAATCCCATTTATTCATTATTTGATTAAGCATTTTTTGACACTTATTTTATTATTTATTATTTATTCATCGAACAAAAAACTTTGTACATGAAAATTGTAGATAATAATGTAATTAAAAATACAAAATTGAGTTTGTACAAAAAATAATGCAGAGTGTGCATCTTATATACAGAATAAAAAGCTAAAAACCAAACTTCACAGACCCATATCTTTCAAATAAAAATCAGAATATATTAAAATCACTCTAATTGTATATAACTTTTCACAAGCTATTTAATAGTGGTGGTTTTATATTTTTTGGTTACTATGTGAAAGTTAAGTTTTGGTCCCCTGTTGTACATTCTACTGATTAAAATATTTATTGTATTCATCCCTTATTATTTTTACAAATCTATATTTTAATAATTTCGTAAATATTATTTATAACATATGTGTATATTAAAACTAGAATAAAACCAAAAGGAGAATGCAAAATAAAATAAATCTATGTGAATACATAGACAAAATACCTATGTCATGTATGTATATAAATAAAAGAGAAATATATTCTTTCATCATTTTATTCTTATATTTTTCTAATATTGTAAATATTATATACGCTCTACTAAAAATACAAAATCAAAATAAAACACATTAAAATACATTAAAATAAAATAGTATACACGAAACATAGGTAAAATACCTATAAATATACTTACATAATATACGTACCTATTTATTTAAGTGTACAAATAACATCCTAAAAATAAAATAAAAGTTGAGTATACCTATAAATACACTAATAAAAATTAACTACTAATAAAATGCACCAAAAATAAATAAAATCATAATAAAATACTCTATAAAATAATAAACATTTTTATGGTATACTCAAAAATTAAGAAAATCATTTACTATTTTTAATTAATTATTTTTTAATAAAATGCCATGTTTTGTCATTTAGCATCTTAGGCGGCCCAATCAGGGCACTTTGTTCATTGACCTCGATCAACATGACCCCCGCCTCCTGATTTGATGCAGCGTGTCTTTTCCCCGATTTTGTGTCATTTTTCCCGACCACCACATCCATCTGTCACCTTTGATCCCTTCATACGAAATGATCAATGATCATTGTACATACATGGCATGATCTCTAATCGTGTGTACAGATGCCCAAATCATTGTTTTTAGCCTGTCAATAAGGGTTCTCAACAAGGTCTATAAATAAAACTATCCGCCTCCTTCTTCAAATTTGGCCACTGATCCGAGTCTAGGAGGGTAGTTTCTTCATCTAGGAGTGTTCCTCGTGACAGGGGGTGCCTCCTAGAGGTTGGAGCGAGCTCCAAGAGGACGGAGGTGCGCCCAAGCCACCGTCGTCGGCGTCCTCTGCTCCTTGGCAGAACACCAGGTAAGAGCTGCGCATTTCTTCATCTTTAATTAGGTTTTAATTCCATCATTTCATTTACGCATTTAGTTTAGTGATTAGGTTTTAGATTTAGCGTGAAATGACCAAAACATAGTTCGTTGGAGCTCCGCTCTACCGAACGTTCCCACCATGCTACGCTTGTGGACCGACCCATTGACCACCCACTCTGTTTCCCAACGTTTCTCCATGTCAATCTACCCTTCCTTCACCCAGATTAACCCTTAATATGGCATGTCTGTCTCCTTCCACTGTCGTTCGCCGGAGACGCACCACCTCACGCCGCTTCACTCTGTTCCTCCAGCAATAAATGCCTGGACCCTTCGCCTTTTCCTTGTGAGGCTTTTGCGCTTGTTTGCATGTCCGGAAGGCTCCATCTGAGGAGCGTTGATAGTGGGGATACATGCCCAGGTCGGGCACCCTCGTCGGATCATTCTCGAGCACATGGGTTGTAATAAAAGCCTCCATCTATCGCAGAGGATGACCGAGAACACCTAGAGCCACTTGGCGGCGACGGAGATGGCAGGGAGAGTCCGCTATTCCAGATCTAAACTCGTCCCTCGCGAGTTCTTTCTCATTTCTTGCGGACCCTTCCGTTGTCGTTGGATCAAGAAGACGCCTCCAGTCGAAGCAGCAGCCGTTGGATGTCACCAAGCTCCAACCGTCAGATCAACCCACGATCTAATCCATCATGCCGTAGAAGACGAACTGTCATCGTCGCGCAAGGAAGCGATACATGGATAAGTGAGATGATCTAGATCGTCCGCCCGCACGTATATATGGGGTAATTTGCATATATATCCCCACCTTCTTTGTATTTATTCATTAATACTGTAAATAAAAGTTGATGTTTTAAATAAGTGGACATTTTACACTCAAGACCCTGTATTTATTTCATATTACTGTTGGGTCCAGTCCGCGTCACCTCGCGTGCCATCCCACATGAGGCGGCGAAATTACAGGGATACCCCTGTGAGTTTTGTAAATTAATATTTAGTCCAATAAATTGAATTGCACATCGTATTTTTGTAAAAATTATTGAGAGGCCCTTGAGCTTTTTCAAATTTGCATTTTGATCCTCCCTAATATGCGTCACGTGTTATCCCACGTGTTGGTGAAATTGTATGGATGCCCTAGCAGATTTGGTATTTATTGAATGGTTCATTAAATTTTTAATCACGTTGTATATTTTTGGCACTTTTCACAAAGCACCCTAGGCTTTATTTTATTTGCAAAAATACCCCTATCAAGACATATATTTTCATGTCTTTCCTTTATTTATTTAAAATAAATACTATTCTCCTAAAAATATGAAAAAATATGGATAAATGCTTTATGATATATAGATTTACGCCCATATTTCTAATTGGCATTTTTGAATTTTATCTATTTATTAAAAATGAAAAGGAGCCACTTTTTGCACTGTTTACCTATAAAATTCCAAAAAAATATATAAATGTTTTGAAAAATTCCAATATTTATAGTATATTTTGATATTTATTGAGTCCATAAAACAAAAATCTCTAAAAATAGAAAAAGAAAATGAAAATATCATAAAGCTCCAAATACAACAAAAAATATAAAAAATCTACAAAAATACCTAAAAATTTTTTCTATTTTGTAATTATCTATATATTATTATTTATGTGATAAATTAATTTGGGTAATTTTGGGACCTATTTATTATTTTTAAAACCACAAATTAATTTCTGATTATTTATTAATCCTTATTTGGGAAATTTTTAACTTTAAAAATACATAAAAATTAGAAAAACTTCTAGAAAAACAAAAAATAGACAAATATAAAAACCACAAAAACACTATATTTATTCTATTTTATCTATTTTTACATATTTTTATCTATATAGTATCTCTATATATATCTTATATTATACATATATATATACATACATACATATTTCTATATATTCATATATATATATTATTTAAATTAAAAATAAAATATAAACATTAGAAAATATAATAAGAAAATACAAAAAATATAAAACAAAAACACAATAAAAAATAAAAAACTAAAAACCCACCAAAACAAAAATTGGATAAGAGATAAAAGACAGAATTTTTGTGCATATATTTTGCCTCCTCCTCCTGTTTGCTCCCAGATACACCCTTGTTATAGAGTTATAATAAATTTTAACTTCATATTTTTGTTATTCATTGCTTGATTCTTATTATGGGTTAATTGTTGATTAAAGTAGTGTCCTATCGAGCAGTCACATCAGTGACACTAATTTAGTTTGATTAGTAGACCCTCAGGAAATCCTCTTTATCATCTTACCAAGGTGGATGTCATCAAGAAACTTGATTCACCGACCAACATTAAGTTAGTGAGGTCATTTATAGGGCATGTTGGTTTTTATAGAAGATTTTTTCAGAATTTTTCTAAGATTGCCCAGCCCTTGATTGAGCTCTTAGGAAATGACACTGAGTTCTTTGTAGATCACAAGTGCCTTGAGGCCTTTTAACTCCTTAAGAAAAAGATCTGTGACTCACCGATTTTGCAGGCTCTTGATTTATCTCTTCCCTTTAAGATCATGACTAATGCTTCGGATTTTGTTATAGGAGCCGTATTGGGGCAGCGGTGAGATCGGATTCCGTTTGTTATTCACTATGCAAGCAAGGTATTGGATCCAACACAGAGAAATTATAGAGTGATCGAGAAATAAATACTTGCGGTAGTTTGGGCTTTAGAGAAGTTTAGGGCTATGAGTTTAGACTCTAAAGTGACAGTATATACCGATCATTCGGGCATTAGGTATCTCATGGAAAAGAAGGATGCAAAGTCGCATCTTCTTAGATGGGTATTGTTACTCCAGCAATTTGATTTGGAAATTAAGGATAAACATGTAGTTAAGAATGTAGTGGCCGATCATCTTGTAAGGATTTAAATAAAGGATTCCCTTGATATTGAGCCTATTCGAGAGACCTTTCCAATTGAGTCTATTTGTGTTATTGACTCACTCCCACGGTATACCAACATGGTGAACTTCTTTATCTCCAAGAAAGTTCACTGTGGTTGGGTTAGGAGCAAGACCGACTCAAGTTAGATTCGAGGAAATAACATTGGGAGGATCCATTCCTTTTCTTTGAAGAACCAGATTGTATCTGGAGAAGGTGTACTCCTCAGGAGGAATACCGGAGTGTCCTCATGTACTGTCATTCATTTGAAGATGGAGGACACCATTTCGGAAATAAAACCTCTTACAAGATCTTACAATGTGATTTCTTTTGGCCGATCTTGTTTAGAGATGCCTTTGATTTTGTTCGATCGTGCCCTGTTTGTTAAAGGATGGGAGGGACTGTTGGTTCTAGAGATGAATTACCCATGCAGTCGGTGATTTTTTGTGATATTTTTGATGCTTGGGGCATAGATTTCATGGGTCCCTTCCCTAATAGCCAAGGTTTTGAGTATATCTTGTTAGCGGTTGATTACTTGTCCAGATGGGTGGAGGTTATCCCAACCCAAGCCGCAGATGGTAGGGTTGTCTGCAAATTTATTACGGATCAAATTATTTCACAGTTTGGGGTACCTAAAGTTTTGATATCTGATGGAGGTAGACATTTTGTGAATGGAAAGATGAAATCATTATCGAAGCACTATGCATTTGAGCATAGAATAACTAGTCCTTACCATCCTCAATCAAACGACATGGCAGAGGTTTCAAATAGGAAGGTGAAGAGTATACTTCAAAAGTTGGTTTGTCCAGATAGGAAGAACTGGTCTTAGTTGTTCAACCAAGTCTTGTGGTCTTACAAAACGACCTATAAAACACCTATGGGCACTTCACCTTTCAGGATGATTTATAGCAAGCCATGTCATTTTCCTGCTAAGTTAGTACACAAATATGAGTGGACAATAAAGAAGATAAACTTAGGGAAGTTACGTAGAGACCTTAACTTGAATGAACTAGAGGAAATCTGCAACTGAGCATATGACAACAACATCTTCTATAAGGAAAAAATTAAGAAGTGGCATGATGTGCATATTAGATGCAAGAAGTTTGTCCCTAAACAAAGGTATGGTTGTTTAATGTGAAGTTAAAGATTTTCCACAAAAAAATTAAGTCAAAGTAGACGGGTCCTTTCATTGTTAAGGTAGTACATGTGAATGGTAGTGTAGATATTTCAGAGCTTTCAGATAATGCAACTTCATTTTTTGTTAACGGGCAGTTACTTAAGCATTTGTAGAATCAAAGGAAGTTAACTCCTATGGAGCTGATTGATTTCATGCCTATTGATTCAATTTCAGATTGCTCAAGCAAGACATGATCATCATGACAGATTCACATCAACAGATTCATTTCTATAATATTTATACTAATTGTATTCTTGTATATTCCATTTCGCCCCTTATTCTTTATCATGCCTACACTTAGGATATTCTCAGCCTAAATGTGGGGAAGATTTCCCCTTACCTTCTCTTCAACTAGGGTCTCTCCTTTGTATTCATTTCAATCTCTTTACTTAGGTTTTCCAAAACCTAAGTATAGGGGGGATTTTCAATATATATTCATCGCGACTTTTTCTTTATCAATCTTACACTTGTCTTAATCTCAACTCAGTTCTTGTGGATTGTTTTATGCTTAGTTGAGTTATGGCTTCATATCACTTTGTGCTATGAGGATATAGCAAAAGCTAAGTAAAGGGTGGTCTATCGTATATATTACATATATACTCTAGCCATAGCTCATTTTTTAAGTGTTTTATATTGATTTTATGGGTATCTTATTACATTTTTAAACTGAGGTTTGCATAAAATATTTTGAAATGATTTTTAAAAACTTATATATATGTGACTTTGTTTGCAAAAAGTTTTCAAAATTATTTTCAAAAGCTAAGGGTGTAAATGAGACTAATTAATTAACTTCAAGATTCAATAAAAACCATTAACTTTTTTGTGTCTCTTCAGTATCATTTAGTGCTTTGAGGTTTATAAAAGGCTGTGATGATTCCTTCAATTGTCTTGTCATTATCCTTTATAAGGTTGTCTTGTCCTAGAGCCTTTCAGAATTATACATGGAGGAAAGTTTGGATTTCAATTCTATATTTTGGAAGATCAAGTTGATAAAGAGTTCACTGAAAAGAGTGATGTCAATTGAGGAGGATGAGTTATTGGTAGAAGAATTGAATACGGAGGTACCTTTGCCATTTCTTGATGATGTCCACCCTTGGATTCTCATCTTTCTTATAAGTGGGGTCATCCTTCTATGTCTAGTTTTTCTCTTCTTAAGAAAACCCAAAAGTCTGTTATAGGATTTCAAGGTTTGATTCGTCTCCCCATGATTGTGAAAATTTTTTAAGCTTCCCATGTGATATGGATATCACTTTTGAAGAATAGCATCATTCTCGGAGATTGAAATTCCAAGAAGATCTTTCATACTCATATTCTAAAGTGTATTTTTCAGGAAGAAACAATTTTAACACAAGGCAAATTGTAATTTTAGACCTCGAAGAACTATTATCGATTTGAAAGGAGTTAGAGTTAGTAATGTTGTTAAGGGTATCCTAGTGCATCACTGAGTTATCTCTATATTATTTTGTCAAAGGTGTCCATTCTTTTATCCTTGTCTTAAATTAATAATTCTTTTGTAAGTAACTAACACACTAATTTATTAATTGGTGTTATTCTCCTATACTTTCACTATGTACTCAAGGCTTGAGATGATCTTTAACACTTGGTCTAAGAATTCCATAGACTTAGGGTTATCTTGTATTAATCATTAGGGTCTTGGACTTAAAAATTCCTACTCTCCTAGTTCAAATATATGCATGTTATATTTGTGATTAATATCCCTTTAAAGAATTTGACTAGCACTCGCACGCACGATTGCATCCATGATTGAGATGAGTCAAGATATCACTGAGGAGACTGAGATTGGAAGTTTGAGTTTGGACTTGATCTATATGATGCTCGAGGATGAGATAAGATTAATGACAGCTTCATGAAACCTGAGCGTCAACATCTTAGCCAGTATGGGACATGTTCTCATGCTATCTCTTGATTTTTTACATAAAGTACCTGAGTGTGACAACATTTAATTAATAAGTTAATCATTGTGTGCCAATCTTTTGGTAAAAGAAGTGGAGCTTGCCAAAAAAAGAAAGAAATATTGGAATAAAAGCTCATACCATACAAAGTCAACTATCAAAGAGCTTCCACCAAAGGCAAACGCTCCCAACCGTTTCAAAATGTCCACTTGGACCACCACTATTAGGACTAGGAGTCGGAAAACCGCTTAAAAAAGGCTCTGCATTGTAAATGCTACAAGTCTGGGTGTAGAAGGTATATTAGATACTTAAAAAGGCATACCCCAATGTAATCCCAAGAAACAAGTGCATCTGACTCCAACTTCTCTTTTGACAGACAAACTGATTGGCAAAAATCAAATGAAAATTGAGTTGAGTATTGGTACTTGAGAGAACCATGTTCCAATGAGATGAAGAGAAAATAAGTACATAATCCTTCATTCTCCATGATCTAGCCATCCATCTATCCCTTTGAAGTCTGACAAGCTAAAGAGATGGTGAATTGAAGCAAGATGAGATTTATTCCCTACTGTTGAGGGTTAGGTCCTTGGGAGAGTTTTTAAGATTGGATTTTTGGTGATATTTTGACTTCACTCTCATGGTGCAGTTTACACTGTCATACTTTTTATCAATATGTATACATTGTGAGTCTGAAAATTAGAGGATTTGAATTCCTTTCGATTAATACTTAGATCAACCTAGAGTTTTAGAAATCTTAAAACCAATTGTTCTAGGTCAAATCAAGCCTTGAATATTCACTTGTATAATGTTAGGGATCTCACTAATTAAAATGACTCTCTAATTATTTATTTATTAGCTCTAAGACGAGCTTAGCACAAGTATAGGGTGTGATAAATCCCAAATTTATCAACTTAATTTACTATATTTATCTCTCTTACTTAAGTTAATCACAAAGATTCAATAACAAATACCACTAATTACTATATTGTGGGTTGTAAATAATTAACACTAATTCCATTATATTATTATAATCCTATTATAATGCAATATTTTTGTATTTATTTTTCATTATAAATAAATAAAAATTAGAGAATGTTGTATATAAATAAATTAACATAAAAGAAAAATCAAAGAAAAGTGTTTTTATTAGTATCTAATTTTTAGCTATGTATAGATGACCCATGATCTCTTTGACTTCTACGTGAAAGTTGTAGATCTCATCGAGATCTTTCATGTTCATAACTTTTTCTAATTCATTTTCTATCTAATTGTTTCATGTTTATCTTTGATTTATTGCTTTTCCATGATTCCGATTGGGACACATGGTGCAATCTGCACGCACCACGTGGCCTGGCCTCATCTTCAATTTCCGCCTTCAAATTAGGTCGTTGGATCCTGGGTTAAACTCAACCCCCGCTATTCATTAGTGCCCTAATGTCAGCCCTTTGATTTGATCAAAGCCATCCATACGCGCCCAAGTTTAGGCTATTGGATCATAATCCAACAGTCCAAATATCGTCTCCAACCTCCAGCCATCTCTTCCAAGAGTCGTAACTTTTCGTCCCCAAGTAACTTTTTCGATTTTCGCCAACCTCCACACGCATCATCTTCCTTCTAAACTCCCATCAAATTCTTCATCATTCATCCCTTAATTACACCAACCCCATAAAAACCCTAATCCTAACTTCTATGTTAATTGAAGGTGATTCAAACCATCGCTTGGAGTCAACAACCTCCAACATGTCCCACCTTTAAATAGCCATCAACCAGCCACCTGCTCCAGATATCTGCCACTTTGCGAGGACCCTCGTAGCCTTCTACCTTTCTGTGACAGAGAATAGGATAGAAAGAAAGCTGAGACGGAGTGTTGACCGCCGTCAAGATCCTCGACATAACCAGCCGAGATTCAGCCACTTCTTAGGTTGAGCGAGCTCGAATCTCGACCCAGATCTTCGAATGAAGATTCAGAGCATCGATGCACCACTTCAGGCATGAAGCATCATTCGAAAAACATCATTGATTCACCCTTACATACTCATGTCACTCAAGATTTATCTAAATCTCATTTGCTATAATTGCACCCAAATTCTTTCCACGATTATCGGTTATGATTTTATGATCTAAAGACTCAGGTTGCATCGTTACGCATCCATAAATCATGCGTTATTTCCTTAGTACTCAATCGTGTTCTTCATAAATGTATCCATGTTGATCCTTTCCAGGCAGAGTCCTGACCTGGAACGCAAGTAGGATTCTTCTCCTTCATCACATAAGACCCTCCATTTCACCTTACTATACCCCGAATAAGTTTGCATAGCATAGGCTTTCATTGCTAACCTTGCAGGATCTCAAGGGCTTTACTGATCATATAATGAATTAGTGCTTCGATCTTCAAGGTTTCTTTTCGCAAGACTTCATCGACAGGGCATTTCTATGGTTCTTGCATCATCCTTGATTCATCCTCAACTTCGTGTAGCCTTGATGAAGGTCATCTGACCTTCATAGGTGGCAGGAGAGCAAGAAAGAGATATATTAGACTCGCCGGAGCACAGGCTCAAGCTCTATCGTCCATTGAGGTGATGAAGAACTAAAGAATAGTAGTGATTATTGGATTCATTATACTAGGTGTAATACAATGGTCATTATTGAGCCATGTAACTCACCCAAAGCAGCACTTCAGTCATGAGGCTTGGAATCCGAGCATGTACTGAGCTTTATGCGAATAAGCAGAGATATACATGTGGCACGAGCCTTTACACTTGAGACTGACAAGGTCAGGTGATTCGCTCACGTGACTAGGAAAATTACAGCAACTACACTGATCTTTCAAGATATTGTAGATAAGTCCTTCGCTTGTGTATATTTTGTAAATTAGCCCTTGCATGTTATTTTATTTGCATTTTAGTCTTTATTTGTCCTTATTTGTAATAAAACTTGGATTTTCTTTACAGTTATGCCCCTGGATTGATTGTTGAATAACTTTTTATCCATGAATCCAATTAAAGTGAATTTAATCTCATTTGAAAGCCATCTTGAAGCTATATTTTGTGGCGTGATTTGTGGTTATTATTTTTTGATATAAAAATCATGCATCATCTATCTTGCCTTCTAAATGCTTAATTGGATCTTTAATGGAAGTTTAAATTGGCAATTAAATTTGATCAATTCCTTGCTTCTTGATGAAATTTATTAGTTGATTTGAATCATTACCATTAAGTTAACGATTGATTTAATTTCTTGTTGAAGGGTATTTAAGTAACAAATTAGATTCGAATATCATTCTTGCTTGGAAATGCTTTATAGATCAAATCTTGATTAGACCTATCTTTGCATTGGATTTTTGGACTGCATTGAATTTTTACTTAATTCAAGAAATTCTTGTGGTTGACTCTTGTTATTCTGTGAGTATTGTTATATCATTGTTCATGCACTAAGGTTTTCACATAATTTAAGAGCATAAAAAATTGTGTGGAAAATTGTCTTTTTGGTGAGTTGTGCATACGCTCAACTTAATTAATCTAAGAATTGCAATTTAGAATATTTGACATCTACATTTAATTACCATATTGCTCGCATCCTTTTGTTCGACCCTGGACTTCCCAGGTTAAAATATAAGTTGAATCCCCTTCATAGAGATCATTCATTTGGTTCTATATGACATGCTAAGTGTCTGTGCTACAACGGATCCAAACTAATTTATGAATTTAGCGCTTCATCACGCAACTACACTTTAACTTCTTCTTCCAATGACATCACCCCCATTTCATTGACCTTAGGCTCTACGTGGACCTTCGCATCGGCTTGCACTCCAAGTTGCCTCTCATTTATCCCCTTTGTTACACCTCCGACCACTCGCTGACCATATCACCACCCTTCGAGCGCATCATCGCCCCGATCCTCCAACCTCACTCATTGCCCTCATCATCTTCGTGCCCCATCACCTCCCCAGTGCATGGGGCTGTATGGGGGTCATACGACCAATGCCATCTCTTCGGTCAGCCAACTCGATCTAAACAGCTAGAAGCCACAACAAAGCATGCCTCTCAGTCGCACATCGAACACTACTGTCTCGATCTTCACACCCTTGAATAACTGCTCTGTCCTACCACACTTCTTCTTCACTCATCGATGCTTTGCCTCACCTAGCACCATTCACTTCATCGTCGTACAACCGCGCCACCTGGACCCTCGGGCGTGTGATGCCCGAGGTTCGAGCTTCACCATCGACCATCGGAGCAACAGAGTGTTATGGGATTTTGGTCGACAAGCTCTGTCATCATCCCTGGCATGTCACCCAAGTCCCCCCTCACATGAGTAACATGTCTGGAAGGTGGAAGAAGTACAGTGAAGCCACTGAAGTCCCCACAATTACGGTGAAGTCCCCACATGGAGATCACATGTAGTATGCACACACGGCATGGAAAATTATGCAAAAATGTTTGCGGGTATTGGTAATTAAATAGGCAAACTTTTTGTTATTTTTATTTCAATTTTTTCTGAAGTTACATTTATACCCCCCCCCCCAACTTATGTATTTATTTGAACCATCTTTTGTTGACGTTTTAAATTTCCAAAAATTGCATGCTATATAACAACTAATCCTTTTCCACATGAGCATTTAATGGTATTTTTATGGGACTGTTTTGATTTATTATAGATAATTAGGTGTAAATCTTGATTTTTTTGCCCATTGTGTGGTGATTATTTCATATTAAATCTATATTTGTTCCAAAATTTCTGAAAATTAACATTAGGTAAATATTATTGTCCTCTAATTTGTACTAATGAAATATCGACTCTGCAGGCATACCTAGGTCAGACTAAACTATTTTGTGATATGAGTAAATAATTTTTAGTTGATTCATAAACTTAATATTTTAAAGAATTACATCTTGTTCTAGATTCCTCAATTTCAAGAATATTTAGGATAATTTTAGTTCGAGAAATTATTGAGATTTTGATATTTATTAAAAAAACTTCAAAGTAGGTTAATTTCACCTTAATAACCTCTTGACAAAATTTTATAATTCCTGCACATCATTTTCACGACTAATTCTGAAACCCAAAGTTCATGATACATTTTACATCAAAAAAATATAAAAAATGTCTTAGATTATTATTACATAAATAATTAAGGAAAATTAGTCTTTTTGACTTTTTGAATTAGTTAGAATATTCATTTGGATTTCCTAACATAGGCTAGTTGGTCCTTAAATTTGGCAATCTACGTTTACATATCATTTATTTGTATAAAAAATCACCAGAATATTCTCCTCGAAAACCTAATATCTTCATCATCAAAAACATTGACCTAAGGAGACATTGGCCTTTCTGATTTTGACCTTGGGATTGCCTAAGTAAAATAAATTTGACAGCTCTCTTTTAATTAGAAAATTAATTTAAGCATTTTTTATTGATATATAATTGTCGCATAGAACGAATGCATAACATTAATTCTACAAAATTAGCTGAGGGTAATTCAATATTTATTAGATAATGCCACTGACAGGGAGACACGTCCTAGGTTGACTTTTAGATAATTTAGAAATTAGATTTTTCATCCCATGGGTAGTCTGACCCCAGGATTTCTTGTAATTATTGTTTCATTTATTTTTCTCATAGTATTTATTTCCTTATTTATTTCTTTATTTTATTTAAGTCATCTCTCTGACCATCGGCTTATTTTTGTTCAAGGGACACAAAATGATGGAGTGGCTTCTTTGGTAGCTAAGTAACCCAGGAGCATTGAAGGCCAACTTTTTCAAGAAATAAGTTGACTGAGGGAAGCACATAAAATTAATATCGAGTTGAGTCATGAGAGATTGTAAAGTCTTTAGAATTTTATTTCATCATTTAATTTAATTTTTATAATTAATTTTTAATAGCTTAGGTAATGGTCTACTTCTAGTGGATTATGTTTGAAATCTTGTGTATGTACTGAACAGGACTTTGGATATTCTTCTGCTATTTGTGGTATGTCGAAACATGTTTTACGTTTGTGTAAAAGAGGGGGATTTGAATTGAGAAGTTCATAGGAGATAACAGGGATTTTCCATCGATCGTGCATTCCATACAGGGCGAGAGCGTAGTCGCTGAAGCGATCGATAAAAAGTCTCAATCAATCAATAATTAACCCACAATAATTAATGAAGCAATTAAATCAAAAAGGTGGAGCTAAAATTTATTATAACTCTAAAACAAATGTGTATAGGTATAAGCATGTGTAGAGATCGAACACTGCGAGCAAACAAGAGGAGGCATGATAAATGCACAAAACATTCTGTCTTCTATCTCTTGTCCAATTTATTGCTTTTGTGGGTTTTTGGATTTTATATTTTTTTATTTTATTTTTTGGTTTTCATACTTTTGTATTCCATTTTTATATGTTTTATTTTTTATATTTATTTTAAATTTAAATATCATATGTGTATATATGTATATAAATATGTATGTATAAATACAATATAAAGTATAAATAGATACTATATAAATAAAACTATGTCAAAATAGATCAAATATAGTAAAAATAATGTTTTTGTGATTTTTATATTTTTTTCTATTTTTTATTTTTCTGGAATTATTATTAATCTTTATGTATTTTTAAAGTCAAAAATATCCCAAATACAGGATTAACACATAATCTAACATTGATTTGGGTTTTAAAAATAATAAATAAGTTCCCAAAATTTATTAAATTATCTTTAATATAAAAATAATATATATTTATATAATAAAAAATAA
Source organism: Ottelia alismoides (assembly GCA_037367405.1). Lineage (NCBI taxonomy): Eukaryota > Viridiplantae > Streptophyta > Magnoliopsida > Alismatales > Hydrocharitaceae > Ottelia > Ottelia alismoides. The sequence continues at coordinate 104,817 of JAZKJV010002076.1, forward strand.
AAACATATTTTTGGTTGTTAAATTTTTATATTTTTTGTTGGATTTTAGAGCTTTATGGATTTTATCATTTTCTTTTTCTATTTTTAGGGTTTTTTGTTTTCTGGACTCAATAAATATCAAAATATACTACATATATTTTTTGTAATTTTTCAAAAGTTTTATTTTTTTTTTTGGAATTTGTAGAGGTAAACTGTATAAAAAGAGGCTCTTTTCATTTTTTAATAAGTAAATAAAATGCAAAAAATGCCAATTAAAAATATGGGCATGAATGTACAAGGCATGAAGCATCTATCCCTATTTTTGTGGATTTTTAAGAGTACATTAGCTATTTTTAATAAATAGATAAAAACTACAAAATATATGTCCTTGCAGGAACATTTTGCTAATAAAATAAAGTTCAGGGGGGGTCTTTGCAAATTCTGCTAAAATATACAATGAAATTAAAAATTTAATGAACTATCTAACAATTACAAAATCGCGAAGGCCATATGCGTAATTTACCCATTACGTAGGGCTACACGTGACGCACACTAGGAGGAATTAAAATATAAATACAAGAAAGTATAGGGGTCTCTCACCAATTTTCACAAAAATATATAACATGCATTTCAATTTATTTGACTAAATATTAATTTACAAAACTTGCAGGGTATCCCTGCAATTTTACCACCTCACATGGGACGCACGTGAGGTGACGTGGACTGGACCTAAATGTAAATACAAAAACACAGGGGTTTTTTATACAAAATATCCACTTTATTTAATATGTTATATTTTTTACAGGACTAAATAATAAATACAAAAGGGAGAGGTTAGGTTTTGCAATTTACCCCTTTCAGACATGCGAGCGAACGATCTGAATCTCTTTACTTAAACATGTGTCAGCACCTCGCGCATTGATGACATTTTGTTGATCGATTGCCAGGATTAGACCACGGATCGTGATCGGATGGTGAAGACGTGGCATGATCCGACGGCTGCGGCTGCATCTGGAGGGCTTCTTCTTCATCCAACGTAAAGGGGCACGCTTGGAAGAACTGGGATGAAGCTCGCCTTGTGCGAGCTTTTATTGGTCGTTACGGGCACCTCCGGCCTCCTCTATCGCCACCGAGCTTCTCTCTTCGTTCCTGGAAGTCCCCTGCGTCGATTGAGCTCCACAATATGGCTGGAGTCCCAGCCAATAGGTCGAACGAGTTCCCAGACCTGGAGCTTCATTCTTATCCTTGATAGGGCTCATATGCCCTCTTCAAGACCTGCAAAGATGTTAGAAACAGTCAGGGGAACACAGGGGAGGTCTTGGCCATTATTTGGTGGTGGATCGTGTCGAGATGCGGCGGAATGGACCTGCTCCAGTAAGCAGCTGAGGTGGAGTGGGGTTTCGATGATCGAAGCTCGATCAGGTTGGCTACATGGTGGATATAGATGGAGAATCGAGTGGGGAAGGAAGTGGGGTGGTCAACGAGCCGGTCAATAGGCATAGCACGGTGGGAACGTTCACCGAAGCAGAACTCCGGCGAACTATTATTTGATCATTTCATGCTAAACCACTACGCTAATCATTAAACTAAGTACATAATTAAGATGCATGAACAAAAATCTACCTAAAAATGATAAAGTGTGCAACTCTAACCTGATTGGACACCAGGGAGCAGGAATGTCGTCGGAACGCCGCCTCGGTGCACCTTCGCCTCCTCCAATCGCTGTGGAAGCTTAAGGGACCTCCCCCTGTCATGGGGATGCACACTAGACCAAGTTCAAGGGGCTCAAAGACTCGGAGAGTGACCAAATTTGAGATGGAAGGCAGAGGTCCTTATTTATCAACATTAGCAGGCACCCTTATTGACCGTCCAATAACAAGGAATCGGTGATATGTACAAGGTATCTGAAGGTCTGGCATGAATAATGACTGATCTGGGAACTGTGAAGGGATCGAATACAACAGAGCGATGTGTCAACCGGAAAAAATGGATGAAAACACGGAACAAGACAGTTTCGAGTCAAATCAAAAGCAAAGGGGAAGTTGACCTAGGTCAACTCGTGACCTGGTCCACGTCAGGTCGCTACAGGACAAAATAGGTTATTTTATTCAAAAATAATTAATTTAAAATAGTAAATGATTTTATTAATTTTTGTATATAAAATAAAAAAATTATTATTTTATGTAGTATTTTATTATGATTTTTATTTATTTTTTTGGCATTATTTATTAGTAGTTAATTTTTATTAGTGTATTTATAGGTATATTCATCTATGTTTTATACATTTTTATTTTTATTTTTTATATTTTATTCTATTATTTTATTTTAAAATTTATACTTATTTTTGTAAGTATAAATATATTTTTATTTTATTTTTTATGATGTAATTTATACATTTAAATAAATATATAAATATATTCTATAAGTATATTTATAGGTATTTTACCTATGTATTATATACATCTTTTTATTTTAATGTATTTGAATGATTTTTATTTTAGTTTTCTATTTTTCGTAGAATAAATTTACATTATTACAAAAATATAAAGAATAAAAGAATGAAAGAATATATTTCCACTTTTATTTATATACATGTATGATTATAGGTATGTTTTCACATAGATTTATTTTATTTTATTTTATTTTTGTTTTATTCTAGTTTTAATATACGCATATGTTATAAATAGTATTTACAGAATTATAAAAATAAGAATTTGTAAAAAAATGAATAACGAATAAATTGAATATTTTAATCGGTACAATGTACAATATGGGTCAAAAACCAAACTTTCACGCAGTAACTCCAAAATTATCAAACCATCACCATTAAATAGGTCGTGAAAATTTATATCAATTAGAGGTGATTTTGATATGTTTTGAGTTTTTATTTGAAAGATATGGGTCTGTGAAGTTTGGTTTTTAGCTTTTTATTCTGTATATAAAATGAACGCTATGTATTATTTTTGTACAAACTAAATTTTGTATTTTATTTATATTATTATCTACGACTTTCACATACAAAATTTCTTAATTTGATGAATAAAGAATAAATAATAAAATAGGTGTCAAAATGCATAATTAAAGAATAAATAAATGGGATTTTTATTCTATTTTGGGCCCTTATCTCCCCCTACCTTGTCGACCAACTCAATTCTTGACTTGGTCTTGGGGTTTAGGGTCATAAAATATTTTCAATATTTTATTCTTTTTTCTTTTCTTCTCTTTATTCTATAATTTTTGGCATTAAAAACCTTATTTTATATACAAATATTACAATAATGAATGTCGGTATGCACAAGTTAATGCTATTTTCATGCATTAGATAGTGTTTTTAAGGCCAAATGATAGAGTAAAGGTGATGAAATGGAGACTCATCACCCTCCCTATACTTGCCTTTGCTAGTCCCTGGCAAAAACTTATGCAATAAGTACAAAAAGAAAAAAGAAGAAAAGGAAAGGAAAGAATGAAGAATACAGAAAAATGGAATTGATCTCAATAATTAAACTTGTCTGTACAAAATCAAAGTTTGGAGCCCAGGTTAGACCTTGATGTGAGAATGTTTGTGGAACCTGGTTGGGAACCAAATTTAAAACACAACAGCCTTCGAGAGTTACCAAACTCGGTTTAAATCACCTCAATAGCCAGGTCAGAACTAGACTACATCATATGCAAACTCTTATGACTATGAAGCTGACTTGTATAGTGTAAGTGATAGTGGCTCTCCCCAAATGAAATGACAAAGGAATTGACTTCTCTAGAATGACAACCCAATGATTCCCCAATCGAGCACTCTATCCTCGAGGAGTGGGGTATTCCCTTCTAAGTTCAAGTGGCATCCAACTCAAGAGGTGGAGGTGAAGAAAAGAATGGAAAGTAGCCATTGTAGATACCTATTCTGAGATGCAAGACCAATGCAGTCAAGTCATCCAACCGCATGCTCACATGGTGTAACTTTGATGCTCAAGCTTTCTTATTTTCTATACAACATATATGCATATTCCGGCAGGCATTTTATTTTATTTTCAAGCTTGTCGACTTTTTTGGAGTTTTTTTCAACATATTATTTACAACAACATTTACATAAGAACTTTTCCTCTTGAGCCAGAAGACTATCCCTCTTTTGAATCTTTATTGCAGCCCGCACTCTCCTGTCATTCGACTTCATTGAAACTGGACCAGGTCGGGGTGCACTTCCCTCCCTAGACGAGGACGAATGTTTCCACTTGTGTGCATCTTAGACCGGCAAATCCAACCCCCTCACCACTCCAACTGAGTTGAGCCAAGTGAAAGGTGCAAGTGTCCAAGTTAGGTCACGGCTGACAAGAGTCATGCGTGTGTCTCGAAAAGTTCTAGTTAGTCAGTTGAGGTAACTTGAACCCAGCCCTGAGTCTCAAAGAATTAAGTATGAATAGACCTGAAGTACCTTAAACCTAGTTCCCATAAGGTTCCAGTGCATTTAGGTGCAGTAAGGTCCAACCAAGCTCCATTCTTTGACTTTATTGAACTAGTTCAATCATCAATCTCAATTAAAAAGAATATGAATGCTTATGCAAATGCTATGTACAATGATGCAGAAAGAATGATGCAATTTTCAAAGAATTTGATATCAAACAGAATTCTTACACAAAGAATTTTGCAAAATAATTTTGGCACACATAAAGTATAAAATATTTACAGCTATTTACACGAGCGTGCTTATTTTTATTTATTTACAAGAATTAAGAATTTAAAGAATTTACGGGTTTTAACAAGTTATTTTATAGGTATATATATACAATTCGTAATATTATTATTTATTTTATATTTTTTATTGATATTTTTATTCCTCAAATTTATTTGATAATTTTAAAAACTATAGTACAAAATAATTTTTGCAAATATTTACTAGCATTTGAAAGACATTTTGCAAAGATTTTTCAAACAGTATATATACACTTTTCAAAATATTTTTACAAACATTTTCAAAATCATTTGCAAATAGGTTTTCAAGTCTTTTATTTCACACAAAGAAAAGAATTTTTCAATCAAAATGTTTTAACAAAAGTTGAAAGCCTTTCATAAAAAGTTTTCCAAATGGTTCACACCATTTTTCCAATCATTTTGCAAAAGTATTTCAAACCTGATTTATTAATCAGTATATACAAGAAGAATTTGAGGAATGACATTATTAATGAATTATATAGTATTTATAGCCATATTTATTAATAAGTAAAATGAAAGTATGAGTTATGGCTAAAGTATATATGGAGTATATACGACCCCCTATATTTAGCATGAGTTATGTCCTCATAGATCGAAAAGAGAAAGAGAAGGCATAACTTGTACTGAGTATAGAAAAGCCTATACTACAATAACTGAAAGAATAAGAGACTAAAGAATGAAGAGATAAATGAATTAGAATTTGACCGTCCCCCTATACTTAGGATCAAATAATCCTAAGTATAGCAGACTGTACACAACGTAGGGAGGATCAAGGGTGGGAATAAACAAATCACAGCTGGGTTGTCTCCCCCTATACTTAGTGAGAGATGTCCCTAAGTATATAAGAGCAAGTCAAAAAGAGAGGAGACAGTGGAAGGGATCAAAGAATGAATGAATCTGGGTGCATCCCCCATATAATTAGGACAAAGTACGTCCTAAGTACAGAAAACTGACAAAAAGGGCGACACCTTTTATGTAGAAAAAGAAGAATGAAAAGGAAAAGAACAAAAGAAGAAAAGACAGATATATACATATATATATGAAAAGATCGTAGAGTACGCATCACTCCCCCTATACTTAGGGTGAAAGATCCCTAAGTATAGGCAACGACAGGAGTGATGAAACGGAACGTAGAAAGAACAACACGGTGTGTACCCCTCTATACTTAGGACAAAGTACATCCAAATTAAAGACACACAGATATGGCACAAGATCTGGGGCACACAGGACATATGGAAGAAAGAATGAATAGAATACACAACACATATATACAACAAGAAAAAGATGTGAAGTATAGGACGGTATCTGCTAAGCGAGTGTCGTGCTCTTGTCGTCGTATCCCTGTGAGAACGAGGATGCAATCAGACAGTGAAAAGACACTTGGATATGCAATCAAGTGGGTGTCAGCTACCAAGGACACAATATTGAAAACTAACCCAAAAACTAGTAGCATGAATCAGAACATCGGCTCATAAGGACGGAATGAGTGAGCGAAGCCGATACCGTAAGACATAGAGGAAGAAGGACGGTACAAACTCCTCCACGTCAATCATAGCCTCATAAAGGTCTAAAAAGGTGAAGAGCAGGAGGCTGCAACATGATATCTAGTGATCATAGAGTCAGAAAGTCACAGGAATATACCAAATACCACAATATAAGGCTCAACCTTGAGATGGTCCTCAAGGTGAGCAGGATTAGAGAAGAATCAGAAGACTCGGCTCCATGCTCCAATAAAAAAGAGACACAACCAGAGAGGAGACCGAGTACACAAATCAGCAGACTCAACTTCGTGCTCCACCAAATGGGAGACACCAGAAGGAAGTCGAGTACCAAGAAGATGATGTATCCTCCCGCAGATAACCCTCGAGGAGTAATACATACTAATCAATGAATAATTAGAACAGAAGCTCACCCTTGCGAGGGTCGTCAAGGTGAGCAGACTCAAAGGACTCAATCCATCAAACGTATCAATAGATGCAGTCTCGGTAGGCGACAGATCATCTACCAGTAGAAGAGACCGACAGATCAAGAAAATGTGGCAGCGTCCCGCAGACAACCCTCGAGGAGCATACTGCCAACTAAGAATCGAATAATCAGAGCATAATGGCTAATCTTTGCGAGGACTGTCAAGGAGAGTAGACTCAAAGGAGTCTAATCAGTTGGGTCCAAATTTTTGACAAATCGGATACAAAAAGGTAGTGAGGACCAGAAAATATATCAGACGACTCGGTTCTGTGCTCCAATAAAAAGGAGACACATTCAGCAAGGGGAATCGAGCATAAAGAAAATGTTACATTTTCCCGCAGATGGTCCTCGGGGAACAATGTAAGCTAAGCATGGAATAGTCAGATCAGATCTCATCCTTGCAAGGGTCATCAAGGAGAGAGGACTCAATGGAGTCAATCAGAACGATCTTGGTAGGCGATAGATCATCTCCTAGCAGAAGAGATCACATGTCTAGCAAGGTGTCATAGTCTCTCGCAGATAACCCTCAGAGAGCACTATGAACTAGGCAAGGAATAATCAAAGAAAGTGAAACTCCTCCTTGCGAGGATCGTCAAGGATAGAAGACTCGAAGGAGTCAGGGGCATTGACCTCGTGCACCTATAGCTCGAGTGCACCATCAGCAGGGAGGTCAAACAGCCAAATCGGACGACTCGGTTCCGTGCTCCAATAGATGGCAGCATAGTCAGCAAGAGAAACCGAGTGTAGAGAATGTGACGCATCCTCCCACAGATAGTCCTCGAGGAGTGATATGAACTAGGTCAATCAATTATTGGGATTGTTGGAACCAAATCTCAGGTCCTCAGAAGCAATCAATCCATCAAATCTTAGGAGGGCATAAGATCAAGTGAAGGAAGGCACATGATCAGGTCAAGCACAGTTCATCCCTCAAGTTAATCAACTCAGCTAAGATGGCACGAAATATGATTAGCAATCCTCAAAGTGCCACAAGGGTGGATGATAGAATCAGGAGATCGGAGATGGGTCAATCAAGAAGATGATAGAAATCATGTGGGTTCTGCACACCATCGCTCTAAAGTACAAATCAAGATCAATCGATCAAATCTCTGAATCAATATGATGAGAACCTCAAAATAGATAGTCGAAGCACGTGAAATACTCATTGAATCATCAAAGTATATCACATCCTCAATCCGGTGTGCGAGACCAAAATCATCAAATAATAATCACACCTAGTGATCGTGCATCATCAAAGTCCTCAATAAGCTCTCATGCACATGTTGAAAGTCAAATCCACCAAGTGAAGTAGCTCGATCTCAGCATCCTCAATATGTGCCTGACTTGCTCTAATAATTAATTTAAGTTAAAAATCCTTGATGCGGGCTATATCCATAAGCACAGCAATCCGGGTGATAGAAGGATGATATGGGGGGCAAATCTTAGGAGGGCATAAGATCAAGTGAAGGAAGGCACATGATCAGGTCAAGCACAGTTCATCCCTCAAGTTAATCAACTCAGCTAAGATGGCACGAAATATGATTAGCAATCCTCAAAGTGCCACAAGGGTGGATGATAGAATCAGGAGATCGGAGATGGGTCAATCAAGAAGATGATAGAAATCATGTGGGTTCTGCACACCATCGCTCTAAAGTACAAATCAAGATCAATCGATCAAATCTCTGAATCAATATGATGAGAACCTCAAAATAGATAGTCGAAGCACGTGAAATACTCATTGAATCATCAAAGTATATCACATCCTCAATCCGGTGTGCGAGACCAAAATCATCAAATAATAATCACACCTAGTGATCGTGCATCATCAAAGTCCTTAATAAGCTCTCATGCACATGTTGAAAGTCAAATCCACCAAGTGAAGTAGCTCGATCTCAGCATCCTCAATATGTGCCCGACTTGCTCTAATAATTAATTTAAGTTAAAAATCCTTGATGCGGGCTATATCCATAAGCACAACAATCCCGGGTGATAGAAGGATGATATGGGGGGCACGAGGAGGGTGGGTGAGATGAAGGTGGACATAGTCAAAATTGTGGTTTGAGGAGAGGGTCTCCTCGAACCGGACTAGATGTGGGTGATATGGGCAAGGAAAGAAAAGCTGCAAGATCTGGATAAGAAGATGAAACGCAAGACCCAATATCACGACTTGATGTAAATGAGAAGATATATATATATGCGAGGTGCAGAGACCCATAGATGAAAAATGATGAGTCATATGAGTGGGATCGCAAATTCAAACAAAAGAAAATGCACATGGACTCCAAGTTACAATTAATACACAAGGCAAACTCCCCATTCACCTACTCAACATAGTGAAGACCAGAATGTGATCTTTTTATCTTGTCGATTTTAGAGTTAGGTGATCATCACAAAGTTGTACATGTTGAATATAGGCTTGGGATTTTGGCACTAGTCCTTAGCATGTACGTAGGAATAAAATGTGCATACAAGGAGGGGGTTGATATCCCCATGACAAGGAATCCATTACATTTTTATTTTAAAGTCAAGTATAGTTGGCAGTCCCGATTTTATTAAGGTTATCACTTTTTTGGTTATTTTTTTTCCAATGCACGTGCCTAATGAGGTTTCCAATTCCATTTACATTCTAGGTGAGAAAAATCAGAGGGACAAGATTGGAAAATCCATGCATTTCGGAAATCGATGATGCATGCAAAGTAAGAGGACTTACAGTTCCTCCTAGCTCTCTCCATGCGGGATGCATAACAGAATTTAAACCTAGACTATATGCAAATACAATCCTATGAAATCGCCCTAGAGTAGTAACTATTATTATCGTGAAGCACAAGATGTTGATTATTCAGAACCAAAACCTAAAGTCCGATCTTGGAGACGTCTCGGGGCCCACCACAACGGGTCCTGCCAGCGTTGTACGACGTCTCTCACGGTGTACTGGTTTGAAGGTAAATAACCAACCATTATTATTTGACTAAGTCCAAAAGCGCATCTATAGGTACAAGTAAATATATTAGGGGCTTTGGACCTTAATATATCGATAAACAATTCCTGAGCTAGGCCTCATTCACACAAAATAATAAAAATAAAAATAAAAGCGAAGAAAGCGTCAAAAACTGTCGACGCCCCTAAAGGAACAATCCATCGGGCACTTGACCTCGGGAAGTCGAAGTGTCTCTGAGAGTCCTAATTATTACAATTATACAGTCACTCTCGCATATGAATATACATAAAGAATAAAATGCAGAAAAAATAGAGTGTTTGCAAAATTCCTCTCCATCTTCCTTTGATGCTCTCTCCTGTCAGCTGAGCAAGAAAGGCTGACTCTGCCTTGCTTAGGTGCACCGGTCCTCCTAAGAGGTCCTCCTTTACGCGACGGTCCCTTGCATCAAAGACAAACAAAAAGAGTGGTCAGATAAGTCAATCAATAATGTCAAATAATAGTGAAAATGAATAAATAAATATATGCAACAATAAATAAATGAATGAATAAGAGATGTAAGACAAAAATTAAATAAGCTCCTACTATGCAAAGTTGCTCCTCGACAACGACGCCATTTCATAACAGAGATTTTCCATCAATGCGATGGACTTCAAGGAAGAAAGAGAGAAGCACGGCACCATTTGATAACAGGGATTTTCCATCGATCGTGCGTTCCACATAGGGCGGGAGCGCAGTTACTGAAGCGGCTGACAAAAATCCCAATCAAACAACAATTATACCACAATAATTATTTAAACATTAAATCTCAAAAATGTGGAGTTAAAGCGTATTATAACTCTACAACAAATGTATATAGGTGTAAGCATGTGCAGAGATCGAACACTAGGAGCAAACTGGAGAAGGAGACATGATAAATGCATAAAAATTTCTATCCTTTATCTCTTGTCCAATTTATTGCTTTTGTGGCTTTTTGGATTTTTATTTATTTTATTTTTTGAGTTTTATAATTTAGTATTTTATTTTTATATTTTTCAATTTTTTATATTTATTTTTAATTTAAATATCATATGTATATATTAGATATGTATGTATATGTATAAATACAATATAAAGTATATGTAGATACTATACTTATAAAATATGCCAAAATAGATAAAATATAGTAAAAATACTTTTTCGTGATTTTTATATTTTTCTAATTTTTTGTTATTTTCTAGAATTTTTTCAAATCTTTATGTATTTTTAAAATCAAAAATATCCCAAATACGGGATTAACACATAATTCAACATTGATTTGGATTTTAAAAATAATAAATAAGTCCTAAATTACCTAAATTAATTTTAATATATAAAATAATATATATAGATAATTATAAAAAAGAAAAACATATTTTTGGTATTTTTGTTGAATTTTTATATTTTTTTGTTGGATTTAGGAGATTTATTATTTTTATCATTTTATTTTCTAGTTTTAAGGGTTTTTGTTTTCTGAACTCAATAAATATCAAATATATTACATATAATTTTTTGTAATTTTTCAAAAAAGTTTTTATTTTTTTTTGGAATATATAGAGGTAAACAATGCAAAAAGAGGCTCCTTTTCATTTTTAATAAATAGGTAAAATGCAAGAAAATTCCAGTTAAATATATGAGTGTGAATCTAAAAGACATGAAGAATTTATCCCTATTTTTGTGGATTCTTAGGAGCACATTAGTTATTTTTAATAAATAAATAAAATCTATAAAAATATATGTCCTAGTAGGAGCATATTTGCAAATAAAATAAAGTTCAGGGGATTTATGCAAATTCCCCAAAAATATACAATGTAATTAGAAATTTAATGAACAATCTAACAATTACAAAATTGCTAGGGCCATATGCGTAATTTACCCATCACGTGGGACTACACGTGACACACACTGGAGGGACCAAAAAGTAAATACAAGTCCAGAGGTCTCTCACCAATTTTTACAAAAAATATATAGCATGCATTTTGATTTATTAGACAAAATATTAATTTACAAAACTTGCAGGGTATCCTTGCAATTTCGCCACCTCACGTGGGACGGCACGTGAGGTGACGTGGACTGGACCTAAATATAAATACAAAATGATAAGGGTCCTTTATATAAAATATCCACTTTATTTAATACACTATATTTTATTTACAGGACTAAATAGAAAATACAAAAAGGTGGGGTTAGGTTTTGTAATTTATCCCTTTCTTACGCGCGAGCAGACGGTGTCGATCTCTTCACTTAAACATGTGTCAGCACCTCACGCGCCGATGACGTTTATGGATCTATGGCCAGGATTAGATCGTGTATCACGATCGGACTGTGAAGACGTGGTATGATCCGACAACTGCGATTGCATCTGGAGGGATTCTTCTTCATCCAACAGCAAGGGGCGTGCCTGGAAGAACTGGGATGAATCTCGCCTGGGGTGAGCTTTGATCAGTCATTACGGGCACCTCCGACCTCCTTCGTCTTCGTCGAGCTTCTCCCTTTGTTCCTAGAAGTCCCCCCCCCCTTGCCGATTGAGCTCCACAAAATGGCCGGAGACCCAACCAATAGATCGGATGAGGTCCCAGACCTGGAGCTTCATTCTTATCCTCGATAGGGATCAGATGCCCTCTTCAAAACCTGTAAAGGTGTTGGAAATAGTTGCTGGAACACAAGGGAGGCCTTGGCCATTATTTGGTGGTGGATCGAGTCAAGATGCGGTGGAATGGACCTACTCCGGCGAGCGGCGAAGGTGGAGAAGGGTTTCGCTGATCAAAGCTCGATCAGGTTGGCCACAGAGTGGATATAGATGGAGAAGCGAGTGGGAAGGAAGTGGGGGTGGTCAACGGGTCGGTCAACAGGCGTAGCACGATGGGAACGTTCGCCGGAGCAGAACTCCGACGAACTAGAATTGGTTATTTCATGCTAAACCACTACGCTAATCATTAAACTAAGTATAGAATTAAGGTGTAGGAACAAAATCTACCTAAAAATGATAAAGTGCACATCTCAAACCTGGTTGGATGCCAGGGAGCATGATGATCGCCGGAGCGCAGCTTAGGTGCACCTCCGCCTCCTCCAGCTGTCGTGGAAGCTCGAGGGACCTCCCTCGGTCACGGGGATGCATGCTAGGCCAAGTTCCAGGGGCTCAAAGATTCAGAGAGTGACCAAATTTGAGATCGAAGCCGGAGGTCCTTATTTATCAACATTAGCAGGCACCCTTATTGACCGACCAATAACAAGGAATCGGTGATATGTACAAGGTATCTGAAGGTCTAATGTGAATGATGATGGATCTAGGAGTAATTTCTGTGAAGGGATCGAAGACAATGGAGCGACGAGTCAATCGGAAAAATGAATGAAAATGCGGAACAAGACAGTTTCAAGTCAAATCAGAAGCAGAGGGGAAGTTGACCTAGATCAACTCGCGACCTGACGTGATTGGTCCACGTCAGGTCGCTACTGGACAAAATAGGATATTTTATTCAAAAATAATTAATTTAAAATATTAAATGATTTTACTTGTATGAAATAAAACAATTTTATTAATTTATGTAGTATTTTATTATGATTTTTATATATTTTTTTGTATTATTTATTAGTGGTTAATTTTTATTAGTGTATTTAAAGGTATATTCATCTATGTTTTATACATTTTTATTTTTATTTTGTACATTTTATCTTATTCTATTATTCTTTATTTTATATATTTATAACTTGTTTTTGTGAGTATAAATATATTTTTATTTTATTTTTATAATGTAATTTGTAAATTTAAATAAATAGATAAGTATATTCTATAGGTATATTTATAGGCATTTTACCTATGTATTATATACATCTTTTTATTTTAATGTATTTTAATGAGTTTTATTTTAGTTTTGTATTTTTAATAGAATATATATAATATGGGAAAAGAGAGTATGCACCGGCGGGTGCAGCTAACTAGCTACACCTGATCATTTTTCTTATTGGTTTTTTATTTTTTTTGAAAAAAACTTATGGATATTTACATAGTTTATTGACAAGAATATGTGATTCAAATTTCATGCAAAGAAACACTCCTAGAACGTCCATCTAGATATGGTCAATTTCAATAATTCTGAAACCGTTAAAATGTCATAACCTTGATGGAGATGATAGAAATATCGAATTTAGTTGAAATTTGTATGATATCATGGTGATATATGGTGATTTAAATCCCCCTAGGTTTCATTTCAAAAACACAAAAAATCAATGGAAAAAATGGCCAGGTGCAGCTAGTTAGCTACACCCGCCGGTGTAGCTTCCCCAACCCCATATAATATTTACATTATTATAAAAATATAAAGAATAAAAGAATGAAAGAATATATTTCCACGTTTATTTATATGCATGTATGATTGTAGGTATTTTATCCATTTTTCACATAGATTTATTTTATTTTATTTTTCTTTTTGATTTTATTATAGTTTTATTATACACATATTTTATAAATAGTATTTACGAAATTATAAAAATAAGAATTTGTAAAAATAATGAATAATGAACAAAATTAAATATTTTTAATAGGTACAATGTACAATATGGGTCAAAAACAAAACTTTCACACAATAACTCTAAAAAATATAAACCTCCACCATTAAATATCTCGCGAAAAGTTATATAAAATTATACATGATTTTGATATGTTTTGAGTTTTTATTTGAAAGATATGGGTCTGTGAAGTTTGATTTTTGGCTTTTAATTCTGGATATAAAATGAACACTATGTATTATTTTGTACAAACTCAATTTTGTATTTTTATCTACATTATTATATACAACTTTCATGTACAAATTTTCTTCATTTGATGAATAAAGAATAAAGAATAAAATACGTGTCAAAAATGTATAAGTAAAGAATAAAAATGGGATTTTTATTCTATTTTGGGCCCTTATCTCCCCCTACTTTATTCCCTATCGACCAACTCAATTCTTGACATGGTCTCGGGGTTTAGGGTCATAAAATATTTTCAGTATTTTATTCCTTTTTCTTTTCTTCTTTTTATTCTATAATTTTTTGCATTAAAAATCTTATTTTATATATAAATAATACAATAAATAATGAATGCTAGTATGCACAAATTATTGTTATTTACATGCATTAGCTAGGGTTTTTAAGCCAAAATGATAGAATAAAGGTGATGAAATGGAGATTCATCAGTAGGATAGACCTGCACTCGTGGATCTTAGATCGTTTTTAATAGAATATTATATTCCTTATGCTTGTACTCTATTACGACCACACTTTACATTAACAAGATGCACCGTAGATCATTTAATTTAGTCAAATTCAAATCCAATTCTTCCTAACTAATAGAACCTTCTGCTATGAGTTGTTGTTGTCAGTTTGCATTTAATTTAGAATATATTTGATTAATAATTTTGCATCCCACATGAAGAAAATGGGGAAACGCTATAAGTCTCCTTAATTGAGCATATCATCAGTAATCCACGTGCATTGGCTTTTCTCGATTCCTCCCCTTGTTTACTTACTTAATTCAAAAAAGAATTGGGACTGGACGGTAGATGTGATTATTTTGGCTCATTAAAGATTTCATTGACAACCATTTTAAAATTAGGACAGCTAAACAAGGCCGACTTAAATAAAAGGAATAAAATCAAGAATTGTATTTCAGGAGAGTAACCTCGTCCTGGGATACTAGTACTTACTCCCAAACAGAGTGGGTGAGGATGCAATCACTAAGGTTAGAGCCCTAATCCCTGAACTTGCCCTCTAAATCTCCATTTCTGACTCTCTCGGATTTGGGAGCTGTAAGGGCTTGCCTTCGACCTTATACTACGGTTTGGTTGTGTATGTATGGGTGACTCCTTTAAGGTATGATATTGATCCCAGCAACCCAAGCAAATCACCTCATTAATTGGGAGCATACATGAGCATTGTTGGGCACAAGGCAACACACTATGTATAATGTACAAGATAGTTCTATCACCAACTAAAAATTGAAAGATAATTGGTCGAACCTTTGCGGCCTTCACTATGTGCAGTTGCTGAAATTGGGGTTTGAATTGTGTTTACATTGTGTGTGTTTATCAAGATCAATCTTCAAAGACTACACACTTGTGCCTTCAGCATCTCTCTTGACTTCATTATTTGTAATCTCTCTCCCAACCACTTGACATCAAGAATGGAGGATTGGGATGATTTTTGTTAGGACTTCGTGAGCCCCTCTCTAACCACCCCAAATTGATAATCCTGGAGGTTAATCTTGTCCTAAGCCCCTATTTTTCCATGGCAACTCTTCCAATGGGACCACGATCAATAAGTCACTTTTCCTTCTCGAGGGTGGTCAGACCCAAACCAACCCTCTTTTCTCTCACCAATCGAGGAAGACCATCACCTCGATGCTTCTAGATAAAATTGTTTCAACTCTATTAATTTCAAACCTCTTTATTATGAAGATGAAGAAGATGAACCAAAGATCAAGATTCCTCCTACGTAGGGATTAAAACCGACTGGATAGGATCGGATATGCCTATTTCCAAATTCATATTGGCTTCATCTCTACAGAATACAAATACATATACAGATATGATTCAGATATGCATTAAGGAAACCATATCCTTAAAATATGATACGAACTCAAATTGGATATATATATATATATATATATCGAATCCAAATATCGATCGAATAAAAAACATACCCAAATACAGACCGAATAAAGAGCCAAACCAAATATGAATCGAATAAAGAGTGAATACAAATATGGACCCAATAAACTTAAAATCCGAATATGGATCGAATAAAGACCACATACGAATTGAATTTTTACCAAAGTTCGTAATGATTTTTAAAAAATGATAATGAAATATAAATAAGCTGCATCGTAATAAAAGGGATCATCGAGGTGACATGCATTTCTTATCGGAAGCAAAAAGAGGGATATGGTTTCGTAACTTTTGTCAGTGCACATACCCAAACAAATGGAAGTTTATTAATATCATTAGTATATTGTATTATATAATATATATGTACTAATATAATAACATTTGATGTGACTTATATTACATTAGCTAATATATAAAACAATATTAAATTTTATATTCGGATATTCAGATCCAAATCTAGATATTTAAGTCGTTACCATATGCGTATCCATATATGCAAAATTTTTACAACCTATATCCATATTCTATCCATATTAAATTAATATTCATACACGTAAATCTGTATCTAGTAATTTTTTAAATACGGTAAGCATATATTCAGATATATCTGTACCGTTTTCATCCTTACTTCTAAGATGAATGCTGAGGATGAGGATAACTGAAATGACCCCATGCAGCAAGTCCTTGATTGTCTAGCTCGAGCTAAACAGTAGAATGCAGATCTTGGGACATGTTGAGGTGGATTGAATGGACAGATCGATGGTTGATGCTTACAACCCAACCGAAAATGAGATTAATAGCAGGCTAGTACAGGTTATTCCACATGATGCATTTGAGTTAAAGACCAACTTCCTTGGGTTGTTAGTGAAGTTTAGCGGGAATGCCAAAGAAGAACTATATGAGTTCCTTAGAGGCTTCGAGTTGGTGTGTAACAACATTAGACATCTTAAGGTTGGACAAGATTACATCAGGTTGAAGGCTACCTCCGTTTGCCTTAGGAGATCAGGCTCCCCATTGGTTGAAGAATCTCATGGTTATATGTACAACTAGGTTGCAATTCAAAGATTTATTTTGAATAAGTTCCACCCACTCAGTAGGACTAACCAGATGAGGACAAAGATCGCTAGTTTCTCCCATGCTCCCCATGTGCCATTTTATGAGGCATGGGATAGATCCGATGATTTAATACAAAAATGCCCCAGCCATGGTATTACTGAAGCAATCTTAGTCCGGATATGTTATGTAGTATGACCCTTAAAATGCAGAGGTTAGTGAGTGCAGCTTGTGGAGGTAGCTATCTGAACAAAAATGAAGATGTAGTATGGAAGATCTTAGAGTATATGGCTGAAATAGGCAAATCTCAGGCCACCGCGGCCTATCAGGTGTCTTCCTCATGCTTATCTCATGAGGCACCTAAAAGGACTATAGGGGATCTGATAGATGACTTCATCCCTAGCATGTTGATAATAGTTGATAAGCTTACCATGATTGAGCAAATCAAAATGAGGGTATTGACCTAGAGGCGCTTTCTAAATTGTCGAAGTAAGCGGAGGAATTGTTTGAGAGGGTATCCAAGATGCGGCTACCTGCCCTTCTACACCACCTGCACCTGTACACTGAGCTCACCTCGTACAAGAGTAAGTATAGAGGCCTCAAAGCAGCTGGGTTGTGGAGCAGCAGTATACTCAGCAGGAGAAGCACGTACCCCCACAGGTGGAGATAGTCTAAGAGGAGGCTCCGAAGGTGTTTGAGATCAACAGGTTGCAATACAACCATGACCCATCGGCAGACAATCAAGGATACAGAGTGGTTAAGCACACCAACCCTCTCTAGCTTACGAAACACCACCAGCTCAGTCCCCATGTCGTGCTATGTACAGGCCATGCCATGACAAGTATACCATCCTCAGCAGCACCAGCAACGGCATCGCATTTTTCACTCATGCCAACAGGGTCCACCACGACCTTACATTTCACAATCCCACCCACGACAGTAGTACTGGGTAGGGCCAATATAAGCAATAGCATCACTGATGAATTTGGCATTTCATCATCTCTATTCATTTATTTTAGCTTAAAATCCCTTATAAAACACTTGTAAATATCAATAAATCTCTCTTTTATAAATATTCGACTTTTGTAAATATTGTATATTTATCACTATTTTTAACATAAAATAAATAAAGAAAGAAAGAAAGGAAAAAAAGAAGAAGATTGTGTGCAAGAAATAAATACATGTTAACTCTAACACCGAGATTAGGTCAAGACTTGACCTGATCAACAAGAAATAAAGTAGGGGGAGATAAGGCTTTCATGAGAAAAAAAATCAAGAAATATAATTATTCCACTTGTATATTCATCAATGCACAACATGGTATATACTATATATTTTCTTGTACTATTTTATCTATCACCAAATTCATCTCAAACAAAAATGTTTTATTCTTAGAACTTGTATATAAAAATTAGTTGTAAATATTAAAAATAATTGCAAGAAGAATCATTGTACATATAAAAATAACAACACTATGAAAATCCACAAAGCTCACCATGTCAGATCTATATCTTCTCCAAAAAATTCAAAATAAATCAAGTACTTTCATAATGTTCGAAATTAAATAAGCTTTAAAACGAAAGTGGATTCATCAAAATTGGAGTTAAGATGTGAAAAGTGGCTTTTTACAGTGCTATTGTATATTTGCATGTATTGTACATTGCATCGTTTTATTATTTATTTATTTTCTTGTATATATTTGCATATATTATATTATAAAAATATTTGTGTATATTGTATTTAATGTATATAAAATGCAAAAAAATCAAAAAAATCAAAATAACCAAAAATAAAATCAAATATATAGCGTATAGGTATCATATATATATATATATTGTAAATACCCATATTTATTTAACTTGATGAATTATTTCATAAAACTAAAATAAAAATATATTTAAAATCTTTCAATAATGGTGTAAATTACTAAAAATTCATGTGTTGTATATAGGTATATTTAATGAGGAATAAAGGTATTTATTTATTTTTCACCTAATTATTTAGGTTTTGAAATTATTAAATTCACCATAATTAAGTTTATTAATTTATTAACATTATTTATCTTCAACATTTTTTATTTTATAACCATTTATATTTATTTTGAATTTTCATTGTTTATTTTCATTATTGTGTCGTTTAGCCCTTGTCTTTTAGTGGGTTGCCCCTTCCCATTAGGTGGACCCAGGTCTGTTTACCAGGGTCAACTCCATATTCCTCCAGCTTAACCTAAATAAATAGGGCGTACATCATTCTTTCCCGAACTTTCCCACATGATCTGCTGATCAATTGCTCACGATTCCTCTTTCGATTCTGTTTCCCGAATAAAGTACATTCTCACCTGAATAAGAAGCTTTAAATTCCAGCCTCGATTCGTGCACTCCATGCATTTCAAATTTCGCCTAAAGTCGCACCTATAAAATCTCCTCCAGATTGAACTTCCAATTCTAATCTAATTTCCACTAATTTTTTCCCGAGGTTGAGACTTGGAGAAAAGAGCTATGATAGGGTTCAATTTTCCATAGACGAGAGTGTGAGAATCACCTGGAGATCATGATCCAGCTATGTTGTCGAGCTCCGCTAACAACATCCAGTCTCTTCACCAATGTCGTGAATCGAGGTTGTGACCTTTTCCATTCCATCTGTAGGTTTATTTAGCATCATTTTAGTTTTAATTTTGTCTTTTAAATTCTGCATTTCAGTTCAATTATTATTTAGATCCATCCATCCCAGATTCAGCTCCGAGCTGCTTGATTGGAGACGTTTATTTTCACTTCCAACCTTTAGATCACCATTAGCGACACTTCTTCATACTTCCTACAATATCTGACCACTCGAATCTAATCCAGATTTGGTTTTTGATCTCCACTCCAATCATCTCTTTCAGATATCCCCATTCCCCCATATATGCTTCTACTTTCAAATAATAAGTTGGTCAGAGCTACGTCGCTGAGCAAGGGATTCAACTAAATGGCCTAGCACATTTCTAGAGCATTAAATTGAGATATGGAACTGGAATTAGCCGCAACACCATCAGATACTCTAGATCATGGATTGAAGATCATCGGACTTCATTGCAACCTTAGGTCGATGCAGGAGAGCACCAGCAACCGTTAGCCCCCGTCAGGCGATGATTCAAACCGAGGTCGGTGGAGTTACATCCGATCAAAGCTCAGAGAGTCCAGCCTTTTTCAGTGTTCTTCATGCAGGCCCGTCACTTGTCGACCAAGAAAAGGCATCCCAGATCACATCTGAGTCATTCCTTTTGCTCTAATTTGAAGCTGTCGATCCAGATTAGAAAGAACGAGCAAGAGCCCTTGGATCTGCATCTGATTCATCACAAGCTCGGTGAATATTTCAATCCCTAGCCCATGCATATTTCTATATTTTGAAAATAATCATTACATGGACACATGTCATCTTATGGTGATTTGAATAATTGCATAGAAGCCCCGTGTTGTTATATTAATTACTTTTAAGTCCTAGTTGAACAACATCACGTGCAGTTGCATGCGCTTTCTCGTGATTTCGCAATAAAGCCATCATGGTTTCTTATTACTATTGGACCTCAGAATAAATTTAATCACATCGAGGTTTGTGCTAGCACAACTCACGTGCACTCACACACGCCTCTTCTGAAATATTTGCAGTTTTCATCCTAAGTTTTTTATTTTGTTATTAGTTCAGTGCAATAAATAAATATATTTAATGAAGAATCCTTAAATTCCAAATTTTTTTAATTTTTTGTTAATTATGAATAATAAATTTCTAATCATTTTTAAAAATTCACATATAAATTTCTATAATTTCATGCTAAAAATATCTATCGTCCAAAATTTTGGTATGTAAATAATTTAGTTTATTGTTTGAAAAAAATCCAAAAACATTAAAAAGTGCCATTTTGATTTGAAAATTTCATAAAAATTCGAAAATTATTTGAAAAAAACTAAAAAATCCAAAGTGTGTTTTGAGTTGCTTTAATTTTTGTATAAAAAATTGTTTGAAAACTCTTTATAAAAACCCAAAAAATTCAAAATACAGAAAACACTAAAAGGTTATATAAAATCAATGAAAAATAAAAGAATACATAGTGTACCTTGAATTAAAGCTTGTAAAATTATCTTCACGCTTGTGCATATCTTTAATATTTTCACCTTTATTTTCTACTTTTTAAACTCCAAAATAGTATCTTTATTTTATATTTTATTGATTTCTTATTTTTAATTGTTTTAAAAATAATAAAAAACTAAAAATATATAAAAATTGTAAAAATAGTAAAAAAGTTATCAAAACACAAAAATATTTTTGTTTGAATTTTCTGTACATTTTTACTATATTTAAAAAATATAAAAAATGTTTGCGTACTTTCCTTTATATTTATTATATTTTTCTTTGTTTGAAAATTTAAAAATATAAAAATTGCAAAATTAAAAACCACTAAAAATAAAATTGGAAAACAATAAAAAATATAAAATTAAAATTCCATAAAAAACACAAAAGTTTAAGAACCCATAAAACTCCAAAAGAAGAAAAAGATCTCTTTGATTTTCTTAAGACTAATAACCCTCAATAATTATAGCCTCCTTAAGTTAGATCATCTATGCTATATAGGTAATCGGTTCTGACATAGACTAAACGTAATTCACATATGGAAATTGGCCCCGTATGAGGCACTATATGGGAGGCCATGCGGATCACCGGGGTGACGTGGGCGAGAGACGTCTTTTGGGACCAGAGCTGGTCATTGGAATGGTATTAGCTCCTGAATATTCAGACAATCAAAATAAAAAGAAAGGAAAAGATAACATTGAGATGATTATTAATTTGCTCTAAGGCTTGTTGAAAAACTCATTGTCGGACCTGATTAATGGCTCTTTGTTGTTCAAAACAAAGAGTTTGTTTTCAGCTCCGATCACCCGATAATTTCCACAAGCACAAATTCATTCATAAGTGGTTGCTAATGAAGTTGAAGTCACTAAATTTTGAGGAGTCGGTATCTAAAATAGCACATTTTGTTTCTCTTAGCACTTACTTGCTTGGATTTGGTTCTTTTATTGAAAATAATATTTTTTGCTTGACATGGGAATTTTCGAGATCACTATAACACTTTAGCTATTAAATTAAAATCCCTTGAAAAATATAAATTAATCAATCACCCATCCTCCAACCAACAATAATAGTTGTTGACCCTACTTGTTAGTGTTTTGGGGCCCCTCACCTTGGCCACTCTGTCTTTGACATATACATATGCGAGAGAGCACCAGCAACCGTTAGCCCCCGTTAGAAGGTGATTTGAACCGAGGTCGATCGAGTTATGTCCGATCAAATTTCAAAGAGTCCAACCTTTTTCAGTGTTTTCATGTGGGCCTATCGATTGTCTGATCAGAAACGAGGCATCCTAGATCACATCCAAGTCATTACTTTTGCTCTAATTTGAAGTTGTCGATCCAGATCTGAAGGAGTGAGCATGAGCCCTTGGATCCGCACGTGATTCTTCATAAGATCGGTGAATATATACATCCCTAGCATTTGCTTGCTTCTTTATTTTGAAAATAATCATTTGATGGACACATGTCAGTCTGTGGTGATTTGACTAATTGCATAAAATCCCATTGTTGTTATATTAATTACTTTTGAGTCCAAGTTGAACTGCATCACGTGCAGCTGCATGTGCTTTCTACTGATTTTGCCAATAAAGCCAACATTGTTTCTTGTTACTATTGGACCTTAGAATAAATATAATCACATGAGGTCTGTGCCAATGCGACTCATGTGCGCTTGCACATGCCTTTTGTGAAATATTTGCAGTTTTCACCCTAAGTTTTTTATTTTCTTATTAGTTCAACACAATAAATAAATATATTTGACGAATAATCCTTTAATTCCAGATTCATTAATTCCTCATAATTAGGATTAATAAATTGCTAATCATCTTTAAAAAAATCACATAAAATTTTCGAATTTCCTACTAATAATCTATATTGTCCATAATTTTGGTATGCAAAATAATATAGTTTAATATTTTAAAATTCAAAAACCATTAAAAATGTCATGTTTGATTTGAATATTATAAAAAAAATTCAAAAAAATTTGTAAAATCTAAAAAAATCCAGGTCAGTTACTTTAATTCTTGTACAACAATTTGTTTGAAACTCTTTATAAAAACCCAAAAATGCAAAATACAGAAAACACTATAAAATTAATATAAAATCTTGGAAAAATAAAAAATACATAATATAGCTTAAATTAGAGCTTATATCATATTCATGTTTGTGCATATTTTTAGTATTTTCACTTTTAATTTTCTATTTTTAAAAATCCAAAAATAGTATATATTTTTTATTTTATTTATTGTTTTAATTGTTTTGAAAATAATAAAAACAAAAAAATATCTAAAAAACACAGAAAATAGTATAAAAGTTGTCAAAACACAAAAATATTTTCATTTGAATTTTCTGGACATTTTTACTATATTTAGAAAATACAAAAGATTGTTCGCTTACTTTCCTTCATATTTCTTTCTTTGATTTGTTGTTGAAAAGTTAAAAATATAAAATTTGCAAATTAAAAACCACTAAAACCAAAACTGAAAAACCATGAAAAATATAAAAATTAAAATTCCATGAGAAAAAATCGAAACCCATAAAACACCAAAAGAAGAAAAAGATCTCTTTGATTTTTCTTAAATTAATAACCCTCATGAATTATAGCCTCCCTAAGTTAGATCATGTACAATATACAGGTAAATATAATAGCTCATTGTGCTTCTCTTAGCACTTTCTTGGTTTGTTTCTTTTATTAAAAATAATAATTTTTGCTTGACTTGGAAATTTTCAAGATCACGTCTTTAGCTATTAAATAAAAATCCCTTGAAAAATTAAGTTAATTAATCACCCATCCTCCAACCAACAACAATAGCTGCCAACCCTACCAGTTAGTGTTTTAGGATTCCCTCACCTTGTTCATTCAGTCTTTGATAGATACAGTTCAGCATATGAAGAATGATTTTCATGACATGAGGGTAGATATCAACCGTGTCTCACATAACTAGGATCAGCAGATGGCACCAAGGACTCCAATTCCCACCCAAGCTTAGGTCAATCCCAACAGCATGAATCAGATTCAACAACGATCATGTGATCGGGTATATTATTCAGATTAGTCCAGTTATGAACATGAGATTCTTTCGTATGATAATGTGAACCATATATCCCTCGTGAGTAGAAGGACCGTGATCAAACCTGATCGGGAATGAGAGCAGGAGGGAGGAGGAGGAGGCTGCCAAGTCTCTACCTGAGAGAACTTAGAGGTAGGGAGCAGCATCACCACCACCAACATCACCTTCAACAAAATAAGAGGGATGATAATCCCAAGAAATTTAAAAAATAGAAAAAAAAAGAACAAAAAGAAGGATAGGAACACCAGTAGTGAATCAAGCGAGCATGGTGAAGAGCTTGCACCTCCATTAGATGAGGAAGCACCGATAGCCGAAGATGCCCCTCAGTTTTCATTATCATGAATTTCTTTTCAAGAAGAGTCAAAGTCATAGTCCTATATAGAACTCAATTTATCATTTGAATAAAATTTAACATGTTTTGGTTTTAGAATCTGATTTGTCCTCAATAATCCTTCCCCCTATGCTCTTAAGGGTGGAAAGAAGAAATCCAAAAAGATGACCATGCGATGGTAGAGATTTATAAAAAATACACCAAGGTCACAATCCCATTTGATAAGTATGTTTATATGACACCTGCATTTCAAAAATATCTAAAGGTGAGATACACACCTGCAAGGACTAGCAGGAAAATAAGAAGTCATGTTGAGAAGCACATTATGTCAGTAGCCACTACTTACGCCATTAAGAATGTATTTACAAGGAAAAGAAGGGACATGGGTACTCATAATGTGGTGAGTCATGTCGATGAAACTGCTTTTGCATACACTCTCCTGGATAAATGGATCCTCAATTAATCTAATGCCAACAGCCCTCTATAAGAGGATAAATCTAGGACCTCTTAGGAATCTAGAGTCGTACTCCAATTTGTTGAAAAAATTCATTAAGAGGTCCAGGAGAGAATTGAGGAGCATTTATCAACAATGTCAAGGGACAAGATTACATGGTGGATTTCATAGTCATTGATATGGAGATCCCTCAGAATTGAGAGACTCTCATATCATACCTAGATGAACCTTCCTGAGGACAACGGGGGCTTTATTTGACTATAAGGTCAGGAAGATTTGGTTCCAAACTCCAAGCGAAGATGAGGAACTAGAGATGAAGCAAACAATGTGGTAGACACCAAACTCCCAATCCAGCACAAAGTACTCTTCATTAGAAGTAGATTGTGTTCTTGTAGATATCACTGGCTATGTAGACAGAATCGAGCTAGCACAGATGAGTCCCTCTCCTTTAGAGAGAACATTGTCCATTCATGTTGTTTGCAAGAACCTTTGGACTGAATTAGAAAGTACATATCACATAGAGATTGCATACCCCTACATCTTCGATGACATAGATGCCCAACTGGGCATGTCAGTCCTTTCTCCTTTAGGACAATTAGAAGACGAGGATGACGATTCGGACATGGACTTTCACTAATTACATGGATACTTTTGATGATCCGACTCCAGAGCTGAAATAATTGGTGACGATTACTTCAAAGATAGATCCGGCCACTATCAGCATAGAACCAGGTTTATTTGATCCTTTACCTAAGCTCAAAACATTACCCACAACACTCAAGTATGCCTTCCTTGTATTACAAGAAGAATTTTCCTATTATCATCGATTCACGATTGATCGAGGAGCAGGAATCTCGCTTGCTTGAGATCTAGAAGAAAAACCGCAAGGCAATAGAATGGAGCATTTCCAATCTCCATGGGATAGATCACGCTCTATGTCTGCATCATATGTATATTGAGAATGAAGCCAAACCCTCTCGTGAATTCCAAGTGCTGACTGAATCCAAATTTTACTTGTGAAGAAGGAAGTTGAGAAATGGAGCGACGAGGGTTTTTATTTATCCTATATTTGATTCCAAAGGGTGGCACCAACTCATGTTGTCTCAAAGAAGTCGGGAATTTAGACGACCACCAACGAGGATGGAGAGGAGATCGTGACACGAGTGCCCACATTGTGGCATGTCTGTGTGGATTACAAATGCTTGAATGTCGCAACAAAGAGGATCAATTTCCCCTACCATTTATTGATCAGATCTTGGAGATATTAGTGATAAAAGATTTCTTCTATTTCTTGGGCGGGTTCTCGGTCTACAACCAAGTAGTTATTGCTCCTGAGGAACATGAGAAAACCACATTTACATGCCTATGTGGTATTTATGCTTTCAGGCGCATGCCCTTTGAGTTATGCAATGCTCTTGGTACGTTTCAAAGATGCATGATTGTTATATTTGTCGAGATGGTCGGTGAATTTCTAGAAGTCTTCATGGATGACTTCTCGATCCATAGTGATTCCTCATATTCCTGTCTTAGAAATTTAGACCGAGACCTCAAAAGATGTCATGAGGTTAATCTGGTGCTCTCTTGGGAGAGGAGTAACTTCCATGATGATAAGGGCAATCTGTTGCAGCATGTCATCTCAAAAGAGGAATGGATGTTTACTCTACCAAGGTGGATGTGATCAGATAACTCCAACCACCAACCAACGTGAAATAAGTGTAGTCTTTCCTCGAGCATGTCGGATTTTATAGGAAATTTATAAAAGATTTTTAAAAGATCACCCGACTGCTAACTGAGATTTTAGGAAGGTACAAGGAGTTTATTGTCCATCACAAGTGTCTTGATGCCTTTAAGCAATTACAAGGAATGATAATCGATGCATTGATCCCGCAAGCCCCAAACAGATCTCTTCCTTTTGGGATCATGACTGATGCCTCAGATTTTGCTATTGGGGTTATGTTAGGATAGAGGAGGGATGGTGTCCCCTTCTCTATACATTACACAAGCAAAGTGATTTACATACTTAGCGTAACTACACTGTTACAGAAAAAGAGATGCTTGCGGTGGTGTTCGTCTTAGATAAGTCTAGATCTCATCTCATTGGATCCAAGTTTGTTGTGTTCACAGACCATTTAACACTACGGTACCTCATGGAAAATAAGGATGCAAAGGTGCATCTTCTTAGGTGGATTTTACTTATCCAAGAATTTGACTTGGACATTAAAGATAAAACTGGAAAAAAGAATGTAGTAGTTGATCACCTCTCCCGTCTAGAGACCCTTGATGCTTTTTATGATACACCTATTCGAGTCCCTTCCATGATGAGTCAATTATTGTTATCGACTCACTTCCACGGTATGCCAATATGTAAACTATCTTGTCTCCAAGAATGTTCCGAAGATTGGCCTAAGAACAGCATAGATCGACTCAAGTTAGATTCGAGACACTACCATTGGGAATACCATTGGGAGGATCTGATCCTTTTCTTTGAGGGATCAGATTGTGTTTGTAGGAGGTGTATTCCTGTCCTTACTCACTACCATTCCCTTGAGGCAAGAGGACACCACTCGGTAGAGGGTTGCATGGAAGGTCTTGTAGTGTGGCTTATACTTACTGAATGTTTTGTGATGCTCTCTCTTTATGAAGTCGTGCCAAGTATGCTAGTGAATGGGAGGAACTATCGGTTCCGAAGATGAGATGTCGATGAAGCATGTCATCATTTATGATGTTTTTGATGTTAGGGACATCGACTTCATGGGCCCATTACCGATCAACCACAGATTCGAGTACATCCTTCTCGTTGTGGATTATTTGTCAAGGTAGGTGGAGGCTATCCCAACCTGAGTCGTAGACAGTAAGACTGTCTGTAAGTTTGTTAGAGAGCATATTATTTCTAGGTTAGGGGTCCTCAAAGTGTTGATATCCATTGGGTGTGGCCATTTTGTAAATAGAGATGTGAATAAACTTGTGAAAGAATACATCATCGAGCACCGTATTACTAGTCCTTACCACCCACATACCAATGGCATGGCAGTGGTGTTGAATAAGGAGGTTAAAACCATATTGCAGATCTCTTCCTCCCGAAAGGAAGGACTGGTCCCAGCTCTTGGACCAAGTTCTTTAGGATTACAAGACGACTTACAAGACATCATTAGGAACCTTGACATACAGGATGGTATTTGGGAAGCCGTGTCATTTGCCTGCAAAATTACTGCACATATCATAATGGACAAATCAAGAAGGTCAATTGGAACACACACCTAGGGTAGAAATAGAGAGACATGGATCCGAAAGAACTCATGGAAATCAAAAATCGAGCATATGACAACAAATTGGTGTACAAGGGAAAGGTCAAGCACTGGCAAGACATATTTATCAGACGAAAGACATTTGTTCCAGGGACAAAAGGTATGAGCAGTTAATCCGTGTCGAGGAGATTGTTTTTACGTGTGGGATGGATTCAGAAGACACGCATAGAGCTACGCATGATTCCTTGCAGCCTTGATCTCTAGCCATCAGCAGCATCACAAAGATTTAAGATAATTACCTCTTTGTACATTCCTCAACCCTATCGGTTCTCTCTATCATTTTTCAATACTTAGGTTGACCAGAGCCGGAGTATGGGGGGAACCGATGCTCGTCTTGTATATTCATCCATTTGTTCTCCTCTTGATCTCGACAACCCCATGTTTTACCTTCTTCTACATTTAGGCTGACCATAGCATAAGTATAGGGGGGGATGGTCAACTTATATACTTCTATCCTTTTCACTCTCTTACGCTTAGCATGAGATATGTCTTTTCCTCATTTTTTGTGCTCTGAGGACATATCACGCGCTAAGTATAGGTGGTGTATGTATATTACATATATACTTTACCCATAGCTTGTACTTTCATGTATTTAATGTATATATTAGTTAATAGTTACAGGGTGGGTGAAATCGATAAAAAAATGTTGTAAATTTTGTAAAAAAACATGTAAATTTGTATAATGTATTTACAATATACAAGCGGTAAAGTATGTAGAATTTGTATAAGTTTGTGAGAATATTACTCTCTTATAAATTGTTACAAAATAGGAGGTATAACAAGAAACGTTTCATTTTTTCAAGTAAAATTGCTTCTTATACATTCTTTCATTAAAAAATCATCATTAAAAAAATGTGCACTTCATTCATGTGCATTTCATTTCATATGCATTTCATTAGCATAGCATGCATACCCAAAGTGGAAAGTAAGTGGGTTCGGAACCGATTCATGAGTGAAAATCGAGGCTGGACTTGACCTGACCTTAATCTACTTAAATTTTAGAGGAACTTCATTGAGAAGTACGATTTTATGAATTTCATGTCATAGACTTAATTCTCCAAGTTCATAACACAATGTCTAGACTTGACTCTTAGTGTCTAACCTGGTCGCAGCATTCTAAGTAGACTCTCGGATAAGGAATTAATATGTACTCTATACTGCGCACTTAACTCAACTCAGATGAGGAATTGGAAGATCGTGTGTCTCTTTCTTTGGAAGCATGGACATCTAAAGATATGAGTATCGGGTTGATATAAAGCTTCAAATGAGGAATGTACTACTAGCACAATTTTTTCTAAGACCCCAAAACATAGGCATAAATAAGACTATATTCATCGAGGCACAAAGTATCTACGCAAAGCAGCCATAATTTCCACCAAAAAGAAGCCAATACCAAAATGAACAATATTTGACAACAATGGTCCAATCTTCAAATAGCATGCATATCTGTTGGAGACTTGGTTGCACTGGCCAAGCTTCATAGGAGAGTTGACTACATTGGTCACTATGTACTTCTTGTCCCCTTATTCTAGACCCCCCCCCCCCCCGTTGTGAACTAGCACATTCTCAAACTTAGAAGGAAATACCGGACTCCCCGAGGACGAGTTATTAGAGGAGGAGATTGCATGGTAGCCCGACATCTTGGATGAGAAGAGCTAACACCCTTCACACACCAGAGACGGTTATTCAACGTTCATGTTGGATGCTTTAGGAGGGGGTTGATCTAAAATGACTTCTGAGCCAGGTCTGGATAAAGACTTGTACAACTTGGAGGTTGTCGTCCTATAACCCTAATTCTCATACGGAACCCCATCACATTATTAATCCAAAGGTCGAGTCAAGCTCATTTTTTTCCTTTTGTTCATGACCTTTGTATGGAAGCCAATATCATTTCACTTATGCATTTCAGTTGCTCGAGGATGAGCAAGGTCTAAGTATAAGGGGTTGATGAATATGTGATTCATCGCTCTAAAAGATGAAAATAAAAGCTCTATTCCCAAGTCATTTCTTGCATTTATTCATATATATTATATTATTATCATTCATGCATATGTAAATAAGATCCACATTTTAGCATGCACAATTGCATTAAATAAGAAGCCAAAGTTCAATTGTAAATTATCACTTGTATATTAACATAATATCATTAGTTTTTATTTATTCTTTGTTAACTCTAAATAAAATAAAATCAACTTTATTGTGTACATACTACTAACACTAATAAAAAAACCAAAAACTGCTAACATGTATATTTTGCCAAAAAAACCCACCCTAATTTTGAGACAAAAAGTTGTATATATGGATATCTCCCTCATGCAGTCTCCTATGAACTCCTACTCATTTCTAATTAATATACATTCAATTTTCTACAAAACAATACCAAATTCAAAATAATCGGAGTTCATATGTGAAACACGAATTTTGGGTCCTCAATGTATATTGCATATATTGACCGATTTAATCTTATTGCTTTTGTGAATACCACTTTTTGATTTGACTCAGTTTGCTATTTTTATTGAGTTTTTTATTTATTATTTTTTGAAATTTCTAGGAGAGACACGTGGCAGCTCCTGGAGGCGTCATGTGTCGCCCTCTTTTACACCCTTTCGCCATAAAGGTCCTTAGAGGGACTGAATTGTAATTAAAATAAATCAGGACTCATCATTTGATGTATACGACCAATGCAGTGTTATTTATATAAATAAGTAGAGTCGGTTGGTCTTGGCCAAAAAATGTCCTAGGGAACATGTGATACACGTGCCTCGGGATCAAATTGTAGTTTTGGAGAAATGCAAGCACCTTAGCTACAATTTTCCAAGTTCCTCACGTGCTTGAAACATACACGAGGCTTGGAATGATGGTTGGTCCGAAGCAGCTGGTCTGGGCCACGTGGATGGACCATGTACTTTGTCACGTGGTTCGGTTCCACAGAGCATGTGGTTTGGAGGTAAGGCATGGGCAGAATATGGGTTGTCAGATCTATAGATGATTTGACAGTCACTGCTCTTCGCATTCATCTGATGATTGCCATGCGAGGTGGCTCAAACACTTGGCTCTGACAAGCCATTTTCATCTCCTCCACCCTCATGTCGATGTGTTGAGGATCCTTACATCAACTCGGAATGTCTGCAAAGTATCTAGAGGCATGAAGAAGACACGAGAGAGGTTAGTTCTCCCCCTCGATGGAAGCTCGTTGTCCTGATTGCTCTTGAACGGAGCACATGTTGAAGTTTTGGCCGTTGAAGAGAATTGTACCTACAAAATGTCAGCAGCATCCAAGCGAGTGTATGAGTGGGTTTGGTGGGGGTGAAATGGAGGCTTGAAAGCGTAAAAAGAGAAAGGCCCAATTGGGTTAATCTCCGTCGTGAATGGAGATGAAGGAACAAGGTGGCAAGAGTATTATAAGAAAGGGGAGGATGAGTGGACCCTCCTGTGTGCATCACAGATGCACGGTAGAGGTTGGGAAGTGGTTGAATCAAAGAAAGGGCTTATGTACAATGCGGGATAACTCGGAGAAAACACACAAAAAATCAAAACCTAATTTACATGGAATTGAACACGATGTATGGGTGAAGGAATCACATGTGCTAGAGGATCTTGAGGACCTCTGGGTCTTCACCTGACGAAAAAAAAGAGGGCGACAAGCCTTGAAGCTCTAATGGTTGATGTGGAGGCCATGACATGGCATCTTCTGGCCAAGGGTCAACACTAGATGCGGAGCCTATTTTCACTCATCGGACCAACCTCTTCTTATCACTAAGGGGCGGTTGTGATCATGCGGTTGTTTCAACCATCGCAGTTAGTGTTGAATTAGGGTCAGGGGAAGTTAGGTGGTTAGCATGGAAGAGGGGAGTTAAGGAAAGGATATGGCGATGGAAGTTGGTTGGAAATGGCTAAGGTCAGCGAGAAAAAGAGGGGAAGTTAGGGGATTTCCTCGCTCATGCCCATGGAAGGAAATTGGCGAGGTTTACCAAAAACAGCAGTCGTAGGATAAAAGGGGTATGGACGAGAGGTGATGGCGCGCTCTGATGGACTTAGAATCATTGCAACCCAAAATATTTTCAAAATATTAGGTCCAACTCTTGATGTGAATATATCAAATGTATTATCATCAAATTTGAGTCTGAAAAAAGGAAGAACGGGTCATTGTAATAATCGAGTCCTCGTCCAACTCCGCCTATGGAGAAATCCAATTTTTTGAGGTTGCATGGTTGTAATCGTGGAGAATGTTTTCACACTATTGTGAGAATAGATTAATAACTTATTAATCAGTATTTTGTAATATTATGTGACTCAAAAAATGTATCAAAAAATCAATATTTTAGAGCTACCAATTTTTTATCGAAGTCAAACTCTACAGATGCTTTCGATATATGAATCGTCACTCGAATGCCACCATTTTTTTGCAAATCTTTTGGGCATGAATCCCGACCATACAGAATTCATCTCTATCCCAAAAATAATGTTATAAATCAGAGAGAACAGTAGCAACATCATATGTCATCGAATCATTCAAAATATGAAAACCATCCTGGAAAAAATTTCCCGACGATCAACAAAATATAGTCAATTGTTCATTGAACCCAGATGCAATTGAAATCCATTAAATGAGGCTTTGATGCTAATTAAAGGGATTTATAAGCATGTAGATCACGAAAATGTGGAAAAAAGCAAACAAATGTTCTTAAGAGTATGTTCATCGTATGAACATTGATACAATGCACAACAATTTTTTTGCGAAACCACATGTCAAAACTATTTTCCAAACCATTTCTCACAACCAAAATATTATTATGGTTACCTTTTAAAGCGTTATTCTCTAAATGAAGAGACATCCTAAATGAAGTTTGATCCAACAAAGTTTCTCCTGTGAGTGCAAAGATGAATCGTGTTTTCTCTCATGAACTTGATGTACACGTCCAAGGAATCATGGAGAGAAGGGGATGGCCAATGAGGGAGTCTTGTAATCTCTCTTCTCCCTACTCTCAAGACAATGTTGCTCTCTAAGACTTGAAGGTAATTGTTGTAGAATGATGGTCTTCAAGAGAGAGGTGAAGCCCTACCTTAAATAGCATGTGCATACGTTGTAAATCTCTCTCTATCTCTCTCGCTTTTATCGATTGTTATGTGGGAGTCCTAACCTTATAAGAGGTTGGCTAACAATTTAGACAACACTATCAGCAAGATAAAATTACAAAAAGAAGAGAGAGGCTACAACAAATAGAACTCTCATGGTGGGCTCCATGGTGGACGTCTACCTTGATATAATCCTTTACATTTTATTTAATGCCATGATAGTACAATTCAATTATCTTTTGATAAATTAAATTACAAATACCATGATACGGTTATTTGCGAGAACAATCTCTTAATTTATGATTCCAATTCATAAACAATATAAAATGCAAATTCTAATTACATTTACTTTTTCCGATGTGAATTGTATTCGCATATGTCTTGAAATAATATATGAATATTAATAATATAAATATTAATTAGTATGCATCAATATTCACCTTAATTAATGACAAAAATGTGAATCTCATTCCCACAATATAAGGATAAATATATTCATGATAAGAACAATTATAATCATAATATTTACATCATAATGCTAGATACCTAATCTAAATAGAAGTTGTGAGTAGCTTTTGCGGACACTTAAAGATAATGTCGGCAAGATCATATTATCCATGTATAGTGACTTGAAACTCATATAACTATACAATTTCAATTTAAACCCACTTTTGGTGAAAAGCATCACACTCTAAACTGGAGCTTCAATTGAAATGATTCACACTCTATGTGAGCTCGATGAAAAGCATCAAACGCTTCATGATCTCAAAATACGATCAGAGTGATAAGCTCAGCTTCCATATCCATTTCTATTCTTTGTCCAAATCATTTGGATCTTATAAATGAGATTTAAAAGTGAGTTCACCTCTATTTCCATTCCTATTTCCAACATGTGAACACTGAAATTGGAATTGGAATTGAATCTAATAAAAATGACTTGATCTAATTAATTCTCATATCACTGAGTACTAAAATGGAGTTGCTTAATTCTTCCAATTTCATCACTCCCTTGGAACGGAAGTGTCACGGTATATGATTTATTAAGAGAGATTCAACCTGAGTATTCCCAACACTCCATCATCCTACATATTGGAAGACTTTGATATACCCAAAGTTCAAACCCCTTGGTTATATGTATCCTTACATCAATAGAATTATCACTATAGAATTGGGCAACAATAATAATCATATACTTTCCAACAACATATATCAATATCTTGAATTCATGCTTTATTTCATAAATAGGACGGCCATGCGTGGAATTCCATTTGACCCCAAATATCTGATGAGTGAGCTATGTCTCCTGGTTCATCAAGTATGAACATGTATGATCCCCTTGAGAGCATGCATCTCATGTGTCCTTATATGCACGCCAACGTATCAGTATATGGACCTTGGTTAGGTCTTCAACTTAATGGCATGCCATATGCACATACTTGGACACATAGATGTATATTTGTCTTGGGTCAAAATATGTATGTCTGATCGTGACATTTATGACTCTGGTCTAATCTATCTCAACCTCATCAAGTCAACACTTCGATCTAAATAAACATTTTGACTTTTTGGTCAACATTTTCCTTGACTGCTCCATAACCTACAAATCTCAATTCCCATGCAGAGGACATGCATTAATAGATAAGTAGGAGAGCAATATTTAGAGACAGATTTTCATCTCATTATCATATTTGAGATCATTCTTGAATATAACATTATGAAGTCAGTTTAGTCCTCTCAGTCGCATGGTATTCAAGATAGCCACTGTATATAACCCTAACTGGACAAAGGCCCCTCAATTATGTGTAAATACAATCATTCAATTTAGATGGAAAAACAAACACTTCTATTGCATTAGTGGGTTGCCAAGAACTTACAAGTACATTGATGTAGGTTGCCCCCTGATCAGTTGGTCGGGTCTGGTTATAAATGTATATTAGAGATTTATTCTTGGTTTTCTAGGCTAAATTGTACACATGTGTATATTACAAATATACATCGTTTTGTCTTTTTTCTCTTTTCCTTTTTCTCCTTTTATTCTTTATTTTATTTTTTATTATTAATTATGGATTCATATATTATTTTTGTTTGTTTTCATAAGGAATTTATATTAATAAGTAATTGTATATGTTTTGTTGGGGATTTTAGATAAAGGAACTAATAAAAGGGATGAGCATGATTCATTAACCACTTGCTATATCCATGACAATCTTGAAGTGTAGTTAGAAGGTATTGAACCACCTGGACACTGTGAAACAATCATGAGGTCACACAAGGCGGACCTCAGTCGCTAAAGAGACCGAACACGAGAGCCAAGTAACTCAGACAACAATCAACCCACAACATAAGAATCGTACAATGCAATATGGATGTGGATAAAAATTTATTACACCATGTAGACAAGTGTATAGTGGACAACCAGGTAGAGGTCGAACATAGGGAAACAAGTCGGTGTAGCAAGTATAGTTTTTAAAAAATAAATAATAATGTATAGTTGTCCAATATTCACTTACTTTATTAATTACGTTCTTGTGGGATTTTTAATTAAATAAAATAATTCTTTTTATTTATAATAAATTATACTTTCTTATTTCTATTTTTTATTTTAATTATAAATAAATGATAAATATATATATATATGAGAGTGTGTGTATATATATATATGCATATATAAAGTAATATATGTGTAATGAAGCAATATATAATAGAATATATGTATTAAATATTTAAAGATCAGAAATACCTAAAAACGATCCTATTTTTTAAGGAGTTCAAAATATTCATAATGTATTTATAAGAATTATTGATAATTATTAATTATATATAACCTATATAGGTACATAATACAACTTTTGGTATCATAAATATATACATATATATTTATTTATATTTAAAATTAAAAAATAAAAAAATGTTGGGTTTTTTACATTTTTCTTTTATTTTTGTAATTTTTGGGGTGTTTTTGCTAATTTTTAGGTATTTTAAAGTCCAAAATATACAAAATCAAGGAGTTTTTAAATAGGATGAGTTGTTCTGATATTTTAAGATATTAAATAAAGTCAAAATTTCTTAAAACTAATTTAAAATATAGAGAATAATATATATCAAAATATATAATAGAAATTAATTTTGGGGGTTTTAAAAAAATTTGCATTTTTTAGGGTTAGCAAGGGTTTGGAGTTTTTTGGTGATTTTTGGTATGTAGCTATGGTATACAATAATATTTTTTTGGAATTTTTCAGTGTTTCTATATTATTTGTATTGTTATCTCTAAACATGGATGAAAGAATACATAATTATTTTTTAATAAATGGAAAAGGAGGTGAAAATTCTAAAATAAAATACCTTCATGATCAAGCACAAAATGAAGCACCTTCCCCTATTTTCATAATTTTCCACGTAAAGGAGCTATTTATCCTAGAATAGAATGCGCAATATATATATATATATATATATACATAGAACCAGCAGGGGTATTTATGTAATATAATTAAAATCCAAGGGGCATAGTGCAAAATATCCCTAAACTTTGAACTGGAATTCAACTTTTATATATTAAACTTTAAATAACTAAAGTCTGAGAGGCTTGGTTGCAAAATATCCAGCTTACGTTGGGCACCACGTGAGTCGACATGGTACATGATCTAGATGTAATTTACATGATACACGAGGGCTTAGTTGCAAATATTACACAAAATTTTGAGCATAATAAAATGTTTATAGGGTTAAATGTTAAAATTACAAAAGGATGGGGGTTACTAATAAATTTACCCCATTAATTGCACGATATCAGAGGGCTGACAATGATCCACACGACGCTTTAGATGGTTGATTGGGGCATTGGTTCGTCTTTGGATTTGATGACCCAGATTATATCTGGGCTGAAGCTCTCATCTGATGAATCTCGAGACCTCTAGAACAAATCTTCGTCGAGCTTTGACCCTTGATATCTCCTCCATCTGTCCTCCTCCTTCTTATCTGATCAACTCATGAGCTTCTTGGGAGCTTTACGTGCACGACAGGTGTCTTCTCGAAGTATGGGGCTCGCTGAAGGAGCCCTAGAGGTCACTGGACATGGATCTCTTGTTCAAAGTTGATTATGGAGCTCCATGTGGTCTTCACATGTACACACCTACACAAAAGGCTGAGGGGATCAACTGGATCTGCTCGACCATGAAGTGAAGCTGAAAGCATGCTGGAAGAGTGAATCAGGGGAGCTTTGACGAAGGCAGCACAGGGAGCTCCGACCCCCGCTGGATTCTTGCAAATCAAGGGGGTAACATGGGGCTTTGATGGGGAAGCACGGGGAGAAGATGCTGGATGTAGAGGGGGATCAGAACAAAGTCAAGGCACGACAAATTTGGTGCCGGAGTTGAAGCTCCGACGATTTTGATTTTTCAAAATTAAACTAAACATGCGATGAAGTGATAGAATTATAACCTAGATTATTCTAAGGAAACTAAATGCAATAAGTACATGGGTACCTAGCAACTCAACGAGCTCTTGAGCTCGAAGAAAAAAAGGATCGCCGAAGAAGAAGATTAACGGACCTGGATCCGCTCCTCCACCACCATATACGATGGATGAAGAGAGATTGAAATAAAAAATGAAGCATGAGGGGGGGTTATAGAAGTGGGTTCCAGCCTAAAGGGTTAAGAGGTGGCGTGAAGAAGGAGAAGGGTTGGTGAAGATTCGAGCATGGGGTACTATGAGGGACGGTAGGGTCTACAACTTGGTGGGTTTCTCAAGGGAAATGGGTGAGTAGAGGAGGCTAGGAAATTGGGCAAAGTCAAAGCTTCACGTGCTCTGACAAAAGAGGAGGCGGGGGGCAGGACAGTTGACCGAGGGGTCAACGATCTAAGTGTTCTAGTTGGTCCAATTAGACCAATAAAAAAGGTGGAAGTTATTTGTAAAATTGATAAAAATTAATAAATGAATTGTTTTTAGATTATAAAATAAAAAATATTTCTAATTTTATGTAATATTTTATGCATATTTTTATTTATTTTTTCAAGATGATTTATTATAAGTTTATATTTACATGTAAAATACATGTATAAATATATGTATTTTGGTACTTTATTTTAAGTTTGTAATATATATTTTATTATTTTCCAGGTATTTTTTATGATTTTGATTTATCTTTATACACATTTAGGTATATTGTATTTTCCTCAGTTTGTATGTGTACTCAATTAATTATGTATATGTACATTATAAGTATATACAGGTATATTTTACCTATGTACTGAAATATATTATTTATTTTAATTTTATTTGATGATTTTATTCTAATTTAATTATGTAAATATTTTTCAAAAATAATATTTACAATTTTATAAAAAAAATAACAGAATTTGAAAAATACAAGGAATAGATATGTTGAATAAAATACATATGTATATTACACAATATGAGCCTGAAATCTAACTTATGCATCTTAACTTCAAACTAGATGAAACCACTTCCATTTACTAGCTTATTAAAAGTTATATACAATTAAAGGTTATTTTGTCCATTTTGATATAGTATGGAGAAGATACAGGTCTGTCAAGTTTTTATTTTAACATTTTACTATGTGTGTTCCAAGCACTTTGTGCATTATTTTTCTGTAAACTCAATTTTGTATTTTCATTTGTATTTTTATCGACAATATTCATGTTGAGGTTTTTATTATTTGAGGAACGAAATTAATAAAATAATAGGTCTGAAAAGGCAATATTGAGATAATTTATATTAGGGTTTTATGTATAGTTTTCTGCATAATTTTACAGTTTCTCTGCCTAATTTCCCCCTATTTTATTCTTTGTCGAGCAAGTCATCGTGATGACCGGGTCTCGGGGTCTAAGGTCACTCAACACCTATAGTGTCTATTTTTCTTTTTTATTCCATTATTCTTTTATTTTGGAATTATATACAATAATTATACAGTATTTTATACAATATTTTGTACAATATATAACGTGTTTATTTTAACAAATTAATGATATATATACATGCATCTAGCCAATTATTTTACGCCAAAATGAAAGAATAAAGGTGATGAAATTGAGCTTCGTCAGAAGGATATATACATGACAAGATGTGCTCATGGAACCACAAGTTAAGGTTTTCATGATGGAGGAACTCATGCACGAGGAGGAGATAAGGGAAAGAAATACAATATATGAGAAGCGTGCCAGGTATAGCCAAAAATAGATGGTTGAGCATGTTAATCTTGTCGTGTTACTTACAGAGGCCATCAAAGGCATCAATGTAGAGGTGCTTGACTGCAGGCAGATTAGCATCGAGGAGTATCAATGGACGAAGATGTAGCAATTCTGGCATAGGTGGTCATCAACAAGGGGACGTTTTGATGGCAACATCATATTCATGTGGAATAAGTAAACAACACCCTTAAGATATTGACCTCGAGCAATGCTTAATGTGGGACATGGCAGAGCTGAAAAATACAGACCCACGAGTGCGATGATGAATTGTGTTATCTCTCATGAATTTGATGTACACGTCCAAGGAATCATGTAGAGAAGGGGGTGGCCAAGGAGATGGTCTTGTACTCTCTCTTCTCCCTACTCTTAAGACAATGTCACTCTCTTGGAATTGAAGGGAATTGTTGTAGAATGATTATCTTCAAGAGAGAAGCGAAGAACTATCTTAAATAGCATGTGTGGACGTCCATTGCAGACTCATAATCCTCATGGCGTCTCTCTCTCTCTCTCTTCTATTGATTGTTGTGTAGGATTCCTGATCCTACAAGAGGTTGGCTAACAATTTAACAAACATTATTAGTAAGATAATATTACAAAAAGAAGAGATATGCTACAACAAATAGAACTCTCGTGGTGGGCTCCATGGTGGACGTCTACCTTGAGATAATCCTTTAAATTTTAATTAATGCCATGATAGTATAATTCAATTGTCTTTTGATAAATTAAATTACAAATACTACGACGAGAATTACAAATACTACGATGAGAGCAATCTCTTAACTTATGAATACAATTCATAAACATAATATAAAATGTAAATTAAAATTACATTTACTTTCTCTGATGTGAATCGTATTCACTTATGCCTTAAAATAATATATGAATGTTAATAATATAAATATTAATTAACATGTATCATTATTCATGCTAATTAATGACAAAAATGTGAATCTCATTCTCATAATACAAGGATAAATATATTCATGATAAGAATGATTATAATCATAATATTTACATCATAATGTAAGATACCTAATCCAATTAGAACCTATGAGTAGATTTCACGGACACTTGGAGATGATGTCTGACATATCATATTATCCATGTATAGTGACTTGAAATTCAGATAACTATCCAATTTCAGTTAAAACTCACTTTTAGTGGAACACATCACACCCTAAACTTGAGCTTGAGTTGAAATGATTCACACTCTATATGAGCTCAATAAAAAGCATCACACACTCATGAGCTCAAAAATAATCAGAGAGATAAGCTCAGCTTCTATCTCTATTTCTAATCTTTGTTCAAATTGTTTGGAGATTAGAAATGAGCTCTAAAAGTGAGTTCACCTCCATTTCCATCTCCATTTATTCCAACATTTGGACAATGAAATTGGAATTGGAATCGAATCTAATGAAATGAGACTTATTCAAATTAATTCTCATATCATCAAGTACTAAAATGGAGTTGCTAAATTTTTCCAATTTCATCACTCCCATAGGATGTAAGTGTCATGGTAAATGATTTATTAAGAAAGATTCAACTAAAATATTCCCAACACTCCATCATCCTACATATTGGAAGACTATTATGTACCCAAAGTTCAAACCCTTTTTTGTCTATACCCTTCAAAGTTACATCAGATTCTCAATATATGATTGGTAATAATATTAATCATATACTTTCCAACAACATATATCGATTTCCCGAATTCA
The DNA here is from genome assembly GCA_037367405.1 of Ottelia alismoides. Lineage (NCBI taxonomy): Eukaryota > Viridiplantae > Streptophyta > Magnoliopsida > Alismatales > Hydrocharitaceae > Ottelia > Ottelia alismoides. The sequence goes on from JAZKJV010002076.1 coordinate 146,369, forward strand.
TTTTTCATTTCATAAATAGGATGACCATGCATGGAATTTCGTTTGAACCCAAATATCTTTTGAGTGAGCCATGTCTCCCGATTTAAGTATGAACCTATGTAATCCCTTTGTGAGATCATGCATCTCATGAGTCTTTATATACACACCCACATACCAGTATATGGACCTTGGTTAGGTCTTCAACTTAAAGGCATGTCATATGCACATACTTGGACACATAGATGTATACCTATCTCAGGATAAAGAATGTGTGTCTGATCGTGGCAGTTATGATTCACGACTTAATTTATCTCGACCTCGTCAAGTCAACACTTAGAACTAAATAGTCATTTTGACTTTTTTGGTCAAGATTTTTCTTGACTCTTCTGTAACATACGAATCTCAATTCCATGCAAAGGATATGCATCAGTAGTTAAGTCGGAGAGCAATATTTAGAGACATATTTCCATCTCATTATCAGATTGGATATCATTATTGAATATCGCATTACGAAGTCAGATAAGTCCTATCAACCACATGGTATTTAAGATTACCATGATACATAACCCTACTTTCTTAAAGGCCCCTAAATTATGTGTAAATACAATCATTCAACTTGGATGGAAAAATAATAACTTTTATTGCATCAATGGGTTGCTAAGGACTTACATTGATGAGGGTTGACCCCTAGTCCATTGGTCAGGTTTGATTATAAACTTATATTAGATACATATTTATTCTTGGTTTTCTATGATAAACTATACACATGTCTATATTGCAAATATACATCCTTTTGTTATTTTTTTTCTTTTTTCTCCTTTTATTCTTTTCTTTTATTTGTTAATATTAATTGTGGACTCTTATTTTATTTTTATTTGTTTCATAAGGAATTTCTAATTAATAAGTAATTGTATGTATATTGTTGGGGATTTTAGATAAAAGGAAATAATAAAGGGGATGAACATGATTCATCAACCACTTGTGACATCCATGACAATATTGAAATGTGGTTGGAAGGTTATACATGTGACAAGGTGTGCTCATGGAACCACAAGTCAAGATTTTCATGGTGGAGGAACTCATACATGAGGAAGAGATCAGGAAAAGAGATGCAATATACGAGGAGTATGATAGGTATAGCCAACAATAGATGGTTGAGCATGTTAATATTGTCGTGTTACTCACAGAGGCCATCAATGGCATCAATGTAGAGGTGCTTGACTGTGAGAAAATTAACAACAAGTAGATCAATGGACGAAGATGTGGCAATTCTAGCGTAGGTGGTCATCAACAAGGGGACAATTTGATAGCAACATCATATTCATGTGGAAGAAGTAAAAACACCCTTAAGATATTGACCTCGAGCAACGCTTATTGTGGGACATGGTGGAGCTGGAAAATACAAACCTGCGAGCACGATGATGAATCATGTTGTCTTTCACAAACTTGATGTACACGTTCAAGGAATATTGGAAAGAAGGTGATAGAAAAGGAGAGAATCTTGTATTCTCCCTTCTCCCTACTCTCAAGACAGTGTCTCTCTCTTTGAATTGAAGGGGAATTGTTGTAGAATGATTGTCTTCAAGAGAGCGACGAAGCCCTATCTTAAATAGCATGTGTAGGCGTCCACTGAGTAGTCATGATCCTCATTGCAGATCTCTCTCACACACACACTTATATTTATTGTTGGGTGTGAGTCCTAATCCTACAAGAGGTTGGCTATCAATTCAACTATCATTAAGATAATATTACAAAAAGAAGAGAGAGGCTACAACAAATAGAACTCTCATGGTGGTCTCTATAGTGGACCTATACCTCGAGATAATACTTTAAATTTCAATTATTGCCATGATAGTATAATTCAGTTATCTTTTGATAAATTAAATTACAAATACCATGATAGGGTAGTTATGAGAGCAGAATATTAATTTATGAATCCAATTCATGAACATGATATAAAATGTAATTTCAAATTACATTTTTTATGTGAATTGTATTCACATATTCTTGAAATAATATATGAATTTTAATAATATAAATATTAATTAATATACATAACTATTCATGCTAATTAATGACAAAAATATGAAACTCATTCTCACGATTCAAGGATAAATATAATAATGATAAGAACATTTATAATCATAATATTTACATCATAATGTAAGATACCAAATTCAATTAGGACTTGTGAGTAACTTTCACGGACATTTAGAGATAATGTCAGGGAGATCATATTATCCATGTATATTGACTTGAAACTCGGATAACTATTCAATTTCCGTTAAACCCCACTTTTGGTTAAACACATCACATCTTAAACTTGAACTTGAGTTGAAATGTTTCACACTCTATGTGAGCTCAATGAAAAGCATTATACTCTTCATGAGCTCAAAAAATGATCAGAACGATAAGCTCAGCTTCCATGTCCATTTCTAATCTTTATCCAAACCACTTGGAGCTAAGAAATGATCTCTAAGAGTGAGTTCACCTTCAATTTCCATTTTCATTTCTATTTCTAACATTTGGACATTGAAATTGGAATTGGAATTGACTCTAGTGAAACGAGACTTAATCCAATAAAATTTCATATCATTAAGTACTAAAATGGAGTAGCTAAATCCTTCCTATTTCATCACTCCCTAGATTAGAAGTGTCATTGTGCATGATTTATTAAGAAATATTCAATCAGAGTATTCTCAACACTCCATCATCCTACATATTGGAAGACTCTGATATACCCAAAGTTCAAGCCCTTGTTTGTCTTTATCCTTCCAAGTTACATTAGTAGATTTCTCAATATATAATTGGGCAACAATATTAATCATATATCCAACAACATATATCAATATCTTGAATTCATATTTTATTTTATAAATAGGATGATCTTGCGTGGAATTTCATTTTACCCCAAAGATCTTATGAGTGAGCTATGTCTTCCGGTTCATCAAGTATGAACCTGCATGATCCCTTTGAGAGATCATGCATCTCATATGACTTTATATCCCAACGTGCCATTATACAGACCTTGGTTAGTTCTTCAACTTATTGCCATGTCAAATGCACATACTTGGATACATAGATGTATACATGTCTCAGGTCAAAGAATGTTTGTCTGATCATGAAAATTATGATTCGAGTCTTAATTAATCTCGACCTCGTAAGTCACACTTCGATCTAAATAGACATTTTGTCTTTTTGGTCAACATTTTTATTGACTACTCTCTAACCTATGAATATCAATTCCCATGCAGAGGACATGCGTCAATAGTTAAGTCGGAGATCAATACTTAGAGAAAGATTGCCATCTCATTATCAGACTGGAGACCATTCTTGAATATCACATTATGAAGTCAGTTAAGTCCTCTCAATCGTATGGTATTCAAGATGGCCATCGTACATAACTCTAAATGGACAAAGGCCCCTTATCATTCAATCTAGATGGAAAAATAATAACTTTTATTGCATTAATGGGTTGCTGAGGACTTACAAGCACATTGATGGGGGTTTTCACGGTCCATTGGTTAGGCCTAGTTATAAACACATATTAGAGACATTTATTCTTGGTTTTGTATGCTAAACTATACTCATGTGTATATTACAAATATACATCCTTTTGTCATTTTTTTATTTTCCTTTTTTCTCCTTTTATTCTTTTATTTTGTTTTTATTATTAATTATGGATTCTTCTTTTATTTTTTGTTTGTTTGCATACAGAGTTTATATTAACAAGTAATTGTATGTGTTTTGTTGTGGATTTTAGATAGAAGGAAATAATACAAGGTTCATCAATCACTTGCGACATCCATGACAATTTGAAGTGTAGTTTGAAGGGTATACACATGACAAGGTTTGCTCATGGAACCACAAGTCAAGGTTTCCATGGTGGAGGAACACATACACGAGGAGGAGATAAGGGAAAGAGATACAATACATGAGAAGCATGCTAGGTACAGCCAACAATAGATGGTTGAGTGTGTTAATCTTACATTGTCACTCACAGAGATTGTCAAAGGCATATATGCAGAGGTTCATGTGGGTAAATTAACATCGAGAAGGATCAATGGACGAAGATGTGGCAATTCTAGCATAGGTGGTCATCAACAAGCGGACATTTTGATGGCAACATCATATTCATATGGAAGAAGTAAACAACATCCTTAAGATATTGACCTCGAGCAATGCTTGTTGTGGGACATGGTGGAGTTGGAAAATACAGACATGTGAGCGCGGTGTTGAATTGTGATCTCTCTCGCAGACTTGATGTACATGACCAAGGAATATTGGAGAGAAAAGGATGACCAAGGAGAGAGTCTTGTATTCTCTCTTCTCCCTACTCTCAAGATAATATCGTTCTTTGGAAATGAAGGGAATTTTCGTAGATTGATTTTAGTGACGCCCCGCCCCTCCGGCTATGCGAAACCGACGTGACGAGAGCGTCGGACTTACAGTCCAAATACGCCCATGATCTATGATACTCAACAAACCATCTTATGCACATTAGAACAACATTTGAAATCTAAATAACAACGGGAGAATAATATAAAATGGAAAGAAAAATGCAACATTCATTCTCATTGATAATGATCATCAAGTCCATAGAATGAGATACATCATATAATTATAAATTTTGTAGAAGAATCTCTCTACATATCACGCTACAATGTCTCTCAAAAATAACATAAATTAATGTGGAAGTAAATAAGTTACTCTAAGTAGAACGCACCATGTTTGGTGCAAGTATATCGTAGAAGGTATGATCTCCTCAAAAGCCACTACTGTTGAGGCCGCTGCTCAGCTACACTTGTTGGGTTCACACAAGGGTAACGTATGATTAATTGCCCAGTAATGAGACAAATACTATAATAATTAATGCAGAAGTAAAAGGCATGTATACTTGATTCTATCTAGTGACTTTTGCATATACTGTAGAACTAAAATCTACCATATTATTCTAACCTATAAGGGGTTACATGGTCACCAATTCCATTTATTAATATAATCATTATTTGAGGACTACCATGTTGGTCTTGATATTTCTATCCATTAATTAGAGTTCACAACGATATAAATTTCAATTGCCGATATCCGATCATTAATCATTTCTTATATTATTTTAGCACACGCAAGTACGCGACTCGCAGGCCTCCGCTACGCGGGAACTTGATATCCATCTTGAGTAAACCCTCAAGAACCTCTTTTCAATCAGAAAAGAAACAGATCATAACCCCATTCTCCAACTTCAAACCACATCTCGGAACACCTCTCACAATAATAATACTTGAAATAGAATTTGATGCAGCCACATCCAATTCTACTCCAAGTCTTAACATTGTGTACAAGTCTGAAACCAAGAATACCAACCACACCACGTGCCTACTCCGTCGAGCGACTCCGGATGCTACCGGTCTGCTAGGTGCAACGTGTCCAACTCGTCTGTTGGGGCCGCGACCTTCAAGACATCTCCCCAGGGCCCATTGGTGCATGTCCAATTCCTTACGCACCTCCCCTTCAACCCAATCACCGTGAAAACTCACCTAGGGAATGGTAATATCCACTAAAATAATTAGCGTTAATGATACATTGAGAATTCATACTTAAGTTGAGGACCGTTATATATACTCAACCTGAACCATGTAACTATTATTCACGCACTAACATTTAACCTTAAGTAGTTTTTTACCAACTTTAAGAGAACGAAGGAACAATCTCTAAAAAACGAGGCTTACAAATAATTAATAAAATCTTTGATTGGTTATGTATGAACCTCAAACGTAATGTTTATATTCATAGTGAATATCCAACGACAATGTTAATGAAGAAATTTAATTGTAGAAAAAGAAATGTGTTCTTTTCACTTTTATTTACTGCTCCATTCTCACAACTTTGACAAGATATCATTAATAAAAATGATCTCGTATTATACTTATCAAACCAAGTATATGATTATTATGCAAACTCGATCGATATCCAGTTATATCATCTAAAAGTATTGATAGATAATGTCATGACCCCAAATTTCAGGTCGTCGGATCCTCCCATAATCGGATCTGGTTACTCGGCAATAATTCATTCAGCAATCACAAGTAACATTCAGAAACATACTGCAAATAAAAATACTCAGAAAGAAGTATTTCAACACTTTGCCATTTACAAAATAAAGTTGAGATGATACATTGTTCCACTATAACCATTTACATGTACATCAGCTTCAAAGGAAAAAACACAAAAGATTACTACCTTACAAAGTAAAGCTATTGTGGCTGCCTGGATGTCTAGTATGTAAGCTGGATGGATTTTTAAAGTCCTTGCGATGGCTCACTGACACCTGTTGGGTTTTCCATAAATCATAGGATAAAAAATAGCGAATTCTAAGTAACGAAAAAGAGAAAAGCAAACAAATTGTGTAATTTTGCAAAACTTGTTATCATTAAAGGTTTCATTCCTTCTTGTTAATTCAAGTCCTATTCCTTTCTATTCTGTGTCAGAGATTAGTCTAGGAAAATTACCTCACCACTATAAGGACTCCGAAGCTGTGGACACTTCGGGATTGGAAATTGCATTGATCTTGGTAAGCTTACGCCGCCGCACGTCGCCTCAACCAATCCTCCAATACTACCCTGTCAATTTTTCTTTTCTTCTATTAAACAGGGTCTCAAACCCTCGGCCTGTAAAACAAATGAGCACACCGTCCTCGAGGACTCGATTTCTTAAAACCTCAGGCTAACATTTAATCATATAACCTAGCAGCTTTAAATACATATTATCGTGACCCAGGCGCTATTGAACCACCCGTGCCTCCACATGGCACGACCACATCTTCCGTCGTTCAATCCGAATATATTGGCTCCCGGTACCATGCGTTGCAAAACATTCATTTCGTGCGCACTTAACATAACAGGGCAACTGTGTACCACCTAGGTAGGGAAACACCAATACGAGTTCCTTCCGACAATCCTACAGGTTGCATGCCCGGCATGTAGTTCTACTCCCAGTCATCCTTAACGTGATACACGATCCTTTTCAGGATCCAACTCAAGCCACATCAATTCCAATGATGTAATTCTTTCGTTAAGTCTTCGATTTGCATAATCAGCAATACTTGGTATAGACTCACATATATATTATTCATATGCATATATATACACGTGTTTATGCCTATTTTAACTCCCAAACCCTAACTTTCAAAACTACCGCATCAATTTGATACTTAAATCTTATTTTAGTGGAAATCACAAAGTAACTCTTCAGACTTTTCAAAAATAGCCAAAAATTAGGGTTCTTCATAGCAAAGAACATAAAATCAAGAATTTCAATAATCTCGTATGAAAACCCAACAGCAAAAGGAAGGATTTCGTTACCTAATCGAGCTCTCACTCGTGTATGCAAGGCTTTATCATGTTTAATTTTTAGAAAGGTTGTTTTAAGGCTCCTGAAAAGATCAAATTTCATTTTTGGATCAAAAACGCTAAGAACGTGTCAAGAACGCGAAGAACGAACGAAGAACACAAAGAACGCAAAGAACACGAAGAATACGAAGAACGCCAAAAACATATTTTCTCTTGAAATTTCAGCAGAGCTTCCCCTTATACGGGTTGATATTTCTAGGAAAATTTCGACAGAGTTTCCCTTATATCGGGACATATTTCTCAGAAAGTTTCGACAAAGTTTCCCCTTATATCGGGACATATTTCTTGGAAAATTTTGGCAGAATTTCCCCTTATATCGGGACATATTTCAAAATAAAAATGAAAAGAGCTTCCTCTATAAAATCAATCGAGAGGAAAATAACAACGAAACTGAAAGAATATACTCAAACAACAAGAGATGAAGAATCGGTAGACACCACGTATATTAGGTGAGTGAACGTGTCATGAATCACAGGGTTCACTGACATGCATAGCCGCCCGCACCTAAGTAGGGTATTACACAGATTTCTCCATCAAAATAACCATAAAAGCATAATTGAAAGAATAGAAACATAAGCGATGGAGAATCGGTAGATACCAAGCGTCTTAGATGAGTGAACGTGTGACAAATCACAGGGTTCACTGACGTGTATAGCCGCCCGCACCTAAGTAGGGTGTTACACAGATTTCTCCTCGAACCACAACAGGAAAACGAATCGGAAAGAAAGATGAATCAAGAACAAAACTTGGAAGAAAAAGAGTATGAATTGAAAGTCTAGCTTACGAAGCAAACTAAGAGAGGATCATACCTTTCTCCTCCTCGTTCTCCCGACAGTGCTTCGCTAACTCTTCCCTCGCCTCCCACTCCTCCTCCCGACCTCTCGACCCTAACCCATGGGGTGGTGGTGGTAGTGGAAATCGTAGAGAATGAATGGGTAGTGGGGTCTATTTATAGGCCCCAGAAAACCACTAACCGTGGTTAGGAAACCATGGTTTAGACCTTAACCATGATTTGGTGGCCCATGGTTTTGGCCCATAGTTTTGGCCAAAACTTATCCCAAACTTGGGGCTTAAGTTAGAACATTCTAGAGGATTCTAGATTCGTTAATAACGCTTAATTAATACTAATCGTGATTAACTTTCACTAATCATGATTTAACTTTTGCGGCTTACGCTTATCTTTTGCTAACTATTGATTAGTGTTTGCTAATGATCATTAGCTGTTTTCAATCCGTCATTAGTTTTTTAATCATGTTTAATTAGTCTTTTTGATAATCACTATGGGTTAATGATGTCTTAATCCTCCTTACTTCTATTTCTTCCGAAATTATAACAAATCGAAATGAAGTCCGATTCACACAAAACAAATTCCATTGGTTTCCTCTTGACGAGCCGGATCTTATTATATAGAATCCGAGATATGCCAAGTTCAAGGCTTTACAATTATAACAACCTTAAAGGAAGTCTCGTCCTCAAGACTAGAAATGCAGACATAACAACCTTAAAGAGAATGAACGTTATTTCATTTATAAAGAAGATATACAACACATAGTTTTATTACTCAAGCAAGTAGGGGTATTTCTCTCTCATTTCCGTCTCAGGTTCCCATGTGGCTTCTTCAAACTCTTGGTTCTGCCCCAATACTTTAACTAGAGGCACCTCTTTGTTTCTCAACTTCTTGATATCCCTGCCAAGTATATACACAGGTATCTCTTGACATGGCAAGTCTGGATCAACATGTAATTCATCATAACTTATCTTATGCTCTGAATCCTTAACATACTTTCTTAGATTTAATACGTGAAAAACATCATGTACTGCCGAAAGATGTGGAGGAAGTGTGTCTATATGCTACTTTTCCAATGCTCTAAATAAATTCAAAGGGACCCATGAACCTGGGTGCTAACTTCCCATGCACACCAAACCTCTGAATTCCCTTCATAGGTGATACTTTGAGGAATACAAAGTTACCTACCTCAAACTCAATGTGTCTTCGCCTAGTATCACTATAGCTTTTCTGGCGGCTTTGAGCAGTCAATAGTCTTTTTCGAGCAAGCTCTACAGCTTCCCATGTCTCTTGCAGGGTATCTGAATCAGAAAGGTTATTTATCCCTGCCTCTTTCCAACACAAAGGAGTAGTACACCTACGTCCATAAAGTGCTTCAAATAATGTCATGCCAATACTTGTATGGTAACTGTTATTGTATGTGAATTCTGCAAGAGGTAAATGTTTAATCCATGATCCCTTCCATTCAAAGGCACACGCTCGTAGCATATCCTCTAGTGTGTGAATCGTACGCTCTAACTGACCATCTGTTTGTAGATGATATGTTGTACTCAAGTATAGTTGTGTACCTAAGGCTTTCATGAAGTTCTCCCAATAGTGTGAGGTGAATCGTGAATCTCAATCAGAAACTACTTCCGTTGTGATACCATGGAGGCGAATCACATGTGTAATATATAACTCAGCAAGCTGGTCTGGAGTGAAAGATAAGCTTATCGGAATAAAGTGTGCTACCTTCGTCAGACGATCTATTATAACCCAGATACTATCTTTACTACTCGTTGTCTGAGGTAAGTCAGTAACGAAATCCATGGAAATGCTTTCCCATTTCTATTCAGGTATAGGGAGGGGTTGCAATAATCCTGGTGGCTTTTGGTGTGAAGCCTTTATCTGCTGGTAAGTGAAACATGAATTCACAAACTCAGCAATATCTTTCTTCATTCCTGGCCACCAACAGTATGAATGAAGATCCTTATACATCTTTATAATTATTGGATGAATAGATAATCTTGAACAGTGCGCTTCTCGTAAGATGTCTTTCCTTAGTTCAGGTGTGTTTGGTACACAAACTCTGTGATGGTTATACAGTAACCCATCTTATATCTGGAATCCCTCTATCTCATTCTTCTCAAGTTGTTGTCTCAAGTCTTTAAGGACTGGATCATCCTCCTGTCCTTTCTTTATTCTATCCCAGATCTCTGGTTTGTATTAGTGAGGAATTATTATAGTATCAACACTACTATCAATTGGTTTCCATTCACTTAACGTTGATAATAAACCCCAGAAGTGGATAGCACTCACCAACCCAGGTGAATAAGTTCTTCTACTAAGGGCATCTGCTACGACGTTCCCCTTACCAGGGTGGTAGGAGATAGTGCAATCATAGTCTTTAAACAACTCTAGCCACCGTCTCTGTCTCATATTGAGTTCCTTCTGATCAAATAGATATTCCAAGCTTTTATGATCAGTGAATATTTCAAAATTAGTACCATAAAGGTAATGTCTCCATCTCTTTAAAGCAAAAACTATAGCAGCTAATTCAAGGTCATGTGTTGGGTAGTTCTTTTCATGTGTCCTGAGCTGTCGTGATGCATACGCAACTACCTTACCATGTTGCATAAGAACTGCCCCAAATCCTTCTTTAGACGCATCAGTGTACACTGTAAATCATTCACTCCCATAGGGTAGAGTAAGGATTGGTACAGATGTTAGGCATTCTTTCAGTGTCTGAAAACTAGCTTCACATGTATCATACCATAAGAATGGGACTTCCTTCTGAGTTAGTCTAGTCATTGGCAATGCTATTCGTGAAAAGTCCTTCACGAATCTTCTATAATATCCAGCTAAACCCAGAAAAGATCGTATTTCTGTGACAGTCTTCGAGCGTTCCCAACTCATCACCGCACTAACCTTTGTAGGATCAACTGATATACCTTCCCCAGAAATAACATGGCCTAAGAAAGATACTTCAGATAGCCCGAAGTCACATTTGCTATATTTAGCATACAGTTTGTTCTTCCTTAGAGTTTCAAGTGCTCGCCTGAGATGGTGTTCATGCAGATATCTATCCTTGGAGTAAATAAGCACATCATCAATAAAGACTACTTCAAAGTGATCTAAGAACTCCTTACTCTATACATGAGATCCATGAAGGCTGCTGAGGCATTTGTTAGTCCAAAAGGCATAACTAAGAATTCTTAATGCTCGTATCTAGTTCGAAAAGCTCTCTTGGGAATATCTGTATCTTTAATTTTCAATTTATGGTATCTAGATCTTAAATCAATCTTGGAATACACAGTTGAACCATGTAACTGTTCAAAGAGATCATCTATTCTTGGTAGTGCATACTTATTTTTTATTGTCCTCTTGTTTAGTTGTCTATAGTTAATGCAAAACCGCATTGACCGATTCTTTTTCCTGAAAAATAAGACAGGTGCACCCCATGGTGAAGTACTAGGACGAATGAATCCTTTATCTAACAGTTATTGCAACTGTACCTTTAACTCTCGTAACTCAGCCGGTGCCATCCTATACGGAGGGATAGAGATAGGCTGAGTATCATGTATGAGATAGATTTCAGATTCAATCTCTCGCTCAGGTGGTAATCCAGGTTGTTCCTCTGGAAATACATCAGGAAATTCGCACACTATAGGTATATCTTCCATTATTCCGTCTGACTCTGATGTAGTAGTTACATAAGCTAAATAGTCTTGGCACCATTTCTCTAACAATTGTTGTGCCTTCAAAGTAGAGATATATTCGACATTATCATTGGATGTTTTTTACAATGAACTGGAACTCTATCGAGTTAGGAAGCTGAAACGTCATTGTCTTCTGAAAACAGTCAAGACATGCATGATGCATTTCTAACCAATCCATCCCTAGGATAAGATCAAAGTCCTCCATTTCTATCAGTAGTAGTGAAACACGTAACTGATGTTCATCTATCAGTACTATACAATTATCCAGGATTTCTCAGATTATGAATACTTGTCCTCCTAGTCCCTTGATCAGATAGGACTGTTGTAATTCTACTGGTATCTTACCCAAAGTGGGTACTAACCGTCGAGCAATAAATTAATGTGAAGCACCAGAATCAAATAAAGCATGTATGAAAAGCCATGAATAGTAACGGTACCTCGTACGACTGTGCTTGAATTGTAGGCTTGTTCTTCAGTGATTCCATTGAGCTGGCCATTAGGAATAGGCAAGCTAGAACCTGCAACACTTTTTGGTGGTTGCTGTGTAGGAGGTGCTCCTTGTGAGCCACGACCTCTACCTTGTCTTCCTCTGTGTATTGATCCATTGCTCAGAGTGGATGTTATAATGTTAATTGGGGTTGGTTTAAACCCAGAACCTCTCAACTGCGGACAATCCTTCCTAATGTGGCCTTCTTGATGACAGTGATAACATGCATGCGTTCCTGTCTGAGTTGAAGACCCAACTACAGAGGTACTAGTTCCTGGTGCAGAGTTACAAGGATATAATGGAGGTCTAGAGAAACCCCCTCTTCCTGATAATTCCTGACCGGAGGTCTGTGGTGAGCTTATACTGGAACCGGCTGGATAACAGCAACGATCTCTACGGTTATAATGTGTCTTGCATTTAGATGTTCCACCATTAAAGTGGAAACTTATTCTTTGGCGGTTTTCATCCCTCTCCATCTCAATACGAGAGGCAATGTCCATTACCTCATCTACGGTCGTAGCTCTAAAACCAGCAAGCTTTTCTCGCAGATCTCCCTGAAGACCGCTAACAAATTTTGTAAGACACTCTTGTGGTGAAGCTTCTAGAGTTGGTGAGTAACGTAGTAGCTCCGTAAAGTGGATATGATAATCTCGTACGGTCTTAGAACCCTGATTCAGAGAAGCCAACTCTCTCCTCTTTAATTCTTCCCAATGAGAGGGACAGAAGTGAGCTCAGAACCTCTCTTCAAAGATATCCCATGGAACAGGACCTGCTAATTTCTTAGAAATTGCTCACCACCATCGTCATACGTAATCTGCTAGGGAGTAATCAGCAAAGTGCACCCAAGTGTCAGCTGGTGCATGGATTATCCTCAACATCCTAGTAACGTCATCAAGCCATAATTCAGCCTCGGCGGGTGTCTCTACACCTTTGAATCGAGGAATTTTTCCCTTTCGGTAATTATCTAGTAATGTTTCACCTTTGAATCGAGGAATTTTTTCCTTTCGGTAATTATCTAATAATGTTTGGTGTCTAAGAAGGGCCTTCTCCATTACTCCTTCAGCTGGAGTAGGAGCAGACACAGTTGAAGGATGGTAACTAGATTCTTCCTCAGAAAGATGGATAAAACCTTCAATCCTAGCATCCGCAGGCTTAGATGCCTCGGGTCTCTTAGCTTGTGCATTGAGCCTCTCCTCCAATGCTTGCTGCCTTTGCCCCATGTCTTGAAGCATTGACATCATAGCCGCTAATTGCCTAGACATATCTTGGTTTGCCATGATCCTGCAATGAGTCAAGGTCAAAGGTCAGATTTTATATGTCTTAGCATGATGTACATAAAGGACAATGACTTGTGAATGGTACTGCAGTCAGTTATTAAGATCAAAGGATCTATACAACCTTAGTTTTCTAGAATACAACTCATAGTTGTTAATTACTAAATAAATTACTGGAGTAACCAGGCTCTGATACCAATCTGTCACGACCCCAAATTCCGGGCCGTCGGATCATCCCATAATCGGATTTTGTTACTCGGCAATAATTCAATCAGCAATCACAACTAACATTCAGAAATAGAGTGCAAATAAATACTCAAAAGGAAGTATTTAAACACTTTGTCATTCACAAAATAAAGTTCATATGATATATTGTCCCACTATAACCATTTACATGTACATCAGCTTGAAAGGAAAATACACAAAAGATTACTACCTTACAAAGTAAAGCTACTGTGGCTGGTTGGATGTCTAGTATGTAAGCTGAATGGATTTTTAAAGTTCTTGCGATGGCTCACCGACACTTGTTGGGTTTTCCATAAATCATAGGATAAGAATTAGCGATTGCTAAGTAACGAAGAAGAGAAAAGGAAACAAATTGTATAATTTTGAAAAACTTGTTATTATTAAAGGTTTCATTCCTTCTTTTAATTTAAGTCATATTCCTTTCTATTCCCCGTCAGGGATTAGTCAGGGGAAATTACCTCACCACTACAAGGACTCTGAAGTTGTGGACACTTCGAGATTGGAGATTGTATTGATCTTGGTAAGCTTATACCACCGCACATCGCCTCAACCAATCCTCCAATACTACCCTGACAATTTTTCTTTTCTTTTATTAAACAGGGTCTCAAACCCTCGACCTGTAAAATAAATGAGCACACCGTTCTCGAGGACTCGGTTGCTTAAAACCTCATGCTAGCATTTAATCATATAACCTAACGGCTTTAAATACATATTATCGTGACCCAGCCACTATTGAACCACCCGTGCCTCCACATGGCACGACCACATCTTCCGTCGTTCAACCCGAAGATATTGGCTCCCGGTACCACGCGTTACAAAACATTCATTTCGTGCGCGCTTAACATAACAGGGCAACCATGTACCACCTAGGTAGGGAAACGCCAATACGGGTTCCTTCCGACAAACCTATAGGTTGCATGCCCGATCTATAGTTCTAGTCCCAGTCATCCTTAACGTAATACACGATCCTTTTCAGGATCCAACTCAAGCCACATCAATTCCCATGATGTAATTCTTTTGTTAAGTCTTCGATATGCATAATCAGCAATACTTAGTATACACCCACATATATATTATTCATATGCATATATATGCACGTGTTTATGCCTATTTTAACTCCCAAATCCTAACTTTCAAAACTATCGCATCAATTTGATGCTTAAATCTTATTTTAGTGGAAATCACAAAGCAACTCTTCAGACTTTTCAAAAATAGCCGAAAATTAGGTTTCTTTGTAGCAAAGAACATAAAATCAAGAAATTCAATAATCTCGTATGAAAACCCAACAACAAAAGGAAGGATTTTGTTACCTAATCGAGCTCTCTCTCGTATATGCATGGGTTTATCATGTTTCATTTTTAGAAAGGTTGTTTTAAGGCTCATGAAAAGATTGAATTTCATTTTCGTATCAAACATGCTAAGAACGTGTCAAGAACGCGAAGAACGAACGAAGAACACAAAGAACGCGAAGAACACGAAGAATACGAAGAATGCCAAGAACATATTTTCTCTTCAAATTTCTGCAGAGCTTACCCTTATACGGGGTGATATTTTTAGGAAAATTTCAGCAGAGTTTCCCCTTATATCGGGACATATTTCTCAGAAAATTTGGCAGAGTTTCTCCTCATATCGGGACATATTTCTCAGAAAATTTCGGCAGAGTTTCCTCTTATATCGGGACATATTTCAAAATAAAAATGAAAAGAGTTTCCTCTATAAATCAGTCGAGAGGAAAATAACAACGAAACTGAAAGAATATACTCAAACAACAAGAGATGAAGAATCAGTAGACACCACGTATCTTAGGTGAGTGAACATGTGACGAATCACAGGGTTCACTGACGTGCATAGCCGCCCGCACCTAAGTAGGATGTTACACAGATTTCTCCATCAAAATAACTATAAAAGAATAATTGAAAGAATAGAAACATAAGCGATGGAGAATCGGTAGACACCACGCATCTTAGATGAGTGAACGTGTGACGAATCGCAGGGTTCACTAATGTGCATAGTCGCTCGCACCTAAGTAGGGTGTTACACAGATTTCTCCTCGAACCACAACAGGAAAACGAATCGGAAAGGAAGATGAATCAAGAACAAAACTTGGAAGAAAAAGAGGATGAATTGAAACCCTAGCTTACGAAGCAAACTATGAGAGGATCATACCTTTCTCCTCCTCGTTCTCCCGACAGCGCTTCGCTAGCGCTCCTCCCTCACCTCTCGCTCCTCCTCCCGGCCTCTCGACCCTAGACCTTGGGTGGTGGTGGTAGTGGAAATCGTAGAAAATGAATGGGTAGGGGGGTCTATTTATATGCCCCATAAAACCACTAACCATGGTTAGGAAACCATGGTTTAGACCTTAACCATGGTTTGGTGGCCCATAGTTTTGGCCGATGGTTTTGGTCAAAACTTATCCCAAACTTGGGGCTTAAGTTAGAACATTTTAGAGGATTCTAGATTCGTTAATGGCGCTTAATTAACACTAATCATGATTAACTTTCACTAATTACGATTTAACTTTCGTGGTATACGCTTATCTTTTGTTAACTACTGATTAGTGTTTGCTAATGATTATTAGTGGTTTTCATTCCATCATTAGTTTCTTTAATCTTGTTTAATTAGTCTTAATGACAGTCATTATGGGTTAATGATGTCTTAACCCTACTTACTTCTCTTTCTTCCGAAATTCATAACAAATCGAAATGAAGTCTTACACAAAACAAATTCCATTGGTTTCCCTTGATGAGCCGGATCTTATTGTATAGAATCCGAGATATGCCAAGTTCAAGGCTTTACAGATAAGGATGCAACAAATATTATCCTTCTTGTTTATGTTCTAACAGGTAGTCATATAGTAGAAAGATGATCCAAAATACAATATCTTTCTTTCTGATTGTTTTATTATTGTAAGATAAATACTAAATATTGCATCACCTTATACAAGATATAGTATCATATCAAGTACACCCACAAGTAGACGCAGATATCATATGATAAAACATTTAGAAATTAAATTCCCAGCTACCGAGACTTAATTATATAATATTCTAATAATAGTAAAATGATCCGTGGTTTTGATTTGCATCCACGCATGCAAATTGTGAGAAATACCTAAAAATATAAGATCGAGAATAATCTGCCAACTTTAATTGCTTTGCTCAACAATAATGCATGAATACCTTAGTTATAAATATAAATTGCTTATAAGAAGAAATGCACGTACAATTGAAATTTGAAATGTTAATGGGAATTTATGGAGTAATGTATACGTGGTCTTTGTACCATAAAAAATTTACTGGAATGAAGGTCATTTTACGCTTTATATTCCTAGTATCCTAGGGCATTAACTTCATGAATGGTAAAATATTTCCAACAGATACCTAAGCCCATTACAATTGAATGGATAATGGATTCACGGAAATTAAAAGAAAATCATTTGAATATTTCGTAGTCATATTATGGTTGTTATCACCACGACTCCATTTACATCCTTTCACATGTTGCGTAGAACATCATGACAGATCAGGAAATTGTTTAAGGTACAAAGGAAATCTCATCACAAGGGAAAAGTATTGATATTCTAGGATCACCATTCATCCATTGGTCAAATACAAGATAAATTAATGGAATAAAATTTGAAGGAATTGACAAAAATCAAGTGAGTCCAACTACAAGAGAAAGTTACTTATCGTTACTAGTATATGAAGCATGTCATAAGAGTAACCAAGTCTCTAAACATGTTCAAGAATATGGGTACAAAAGTCGTATGAAACCAACATCAAGAGGAAGGTATAACATCGTTACCTCCGAGGATGTTCCCTCGGGATCTCCTCTCACACGGAAATGGTATTTCCGTCGCTCGATCGCAGTACGGAGGCGTGCACCACGATGACCTCGAGCTCTCCTACATGATGGTGATCGCGGATCTTCGATCAGAGCTCCTTCTCCGACGTCGACGACGACCCTCCGGTGGTTAATCTAGCCAAGGTAGTGGTGCTCCAATGTAAGGATGATGGTGGCTAGGGTTTTGGGAGAGTAGCCTACCACCTCCTATTTATAGAATGAGAGGCGAATTTGGATCCAAATTCAGATCCGGTTCGCATCCATATATGGATCTTGATCATCCAACTTAAAATATAGATATCTTGAGCTAGGAATGTCGGAATTGGATGTTCTTGGGCTCGTTGGAGATCTCAACGAGATCTACGAAATGACATGATTATTTGAATTTTTTGGTTATAAAAATACTCAAGATTTTAGGAAAGAAAGCACAGGGTTTCACATCATGA
Source organism: Ottelia alismoides (assembly GCA_037367405.1). NCBI lineage: Eukaryota > Viridiplantae > Streptophyta > Magnoliopsida > Alismatales > Hydrocharitaceae > Ottelia > Ottelia alismoides. The sequence goes on from JAZKJV010002076.1 coordinate 164,538, forward strand.
AATCTTAAAAGAAGTCTTGTCCTCGAGACGTAATATTTAACGTATACGTTTTGAATGCGATATAGATTCATGCATAAAAAACTTAAAGAGAACGAACCCCAGAAAAATCTTAACAAGAATAGAAATAGGGTTTCGCGATTATACCTTCGAAAAGATAAGGGTATTTTTGTCGCATGTCTTCCTCAGGTTCCCATTAGCCTCCTCAACATTCTGGCTTTGCCACAATACCTTGACCACAGGGATGTCTTTCCTTCGCAACTTCTTGACTGCCTGGTCTGAAATCTGCATGGGTGCCTCAGGGAAAGACAAATTCAGTTCAACTACGAGGTCCTCATAGATAATCACATGTCGAGGGTCTCGAATATACTTCCGAGGTTTGACAAATGGAATACATTGCCAAGTGAGGGGGAGTGCTACTCAATATGCTACCTTCCCAATACGGGCCAAAATCTCGAAAGGGCCAACGAACCATGGTACTAACTTGCCCTTGACATCAAATCTTTGAATACCCCTCATTAGAGATACTTTCAAGAATACAAAGTCTCCGTCCTCAAATTCAAGATCATCACGTCTCTGATCAGTGAAGCTCTTCTGATGGCTTTGTGCAGTCAATAATTTCTTTCTATCCATTTCTACCGCCCGTCTTGTATCCTCGATTATATGAGTAGAATAAATATCTTTGTCACCAACTTCCTGCCAACACAAGAGAGTGGTACATCTTCGTCCATACAATGCCTTAAAAGGTGTCATGCCAATACTAGCATGATAATTGTTATTATTATAAGTGAACTCCACCAAGGGAAGATGATCCTTCCAAGAACCTTGCCACTCAATGGCACATGTTCGGAGTAGGTCCTCAAGAGTCTGAATTGTCCTCTCTGATTGTCCATCCGTCTGTGGATGATATGCTGAACTAAGACACAATTCAGTTTTTAGGGCCTTCATGAATTCTCCCCAATAATTTGGCGTGAAACAGAGTCTCTATCTGATACTACCTTCTTGGGGATCCCATGCAAGAGAATAAAATGCGGGATATATAATTTGGCCAGATCTACTGGAGCGCAAGTCATGTTCATTGGGATAAAATGTGCAGACTTGATCACTCGGTCTACAATAACCCAAATAGCACCATATCCACCTATTGTACAAGGTAAGGATGTTACGAAGTCCATAGAGATACTCTCCCATTTCCACAAACGGAATAGGAACAAGCCAGGCGGACGCTTGTGCGCTGCCATCACCAATTGACACGTAAGACAATGACTAACATGTTCTGCAACATCTCTCTTCATCCCCTCCCACCAGAAGTGCTGATGGAGGTCTCTATACATCTTGGTGCTTCCTGGATGGATAGATAATCTAGAACAGTGGGCCTCATCTACAATATCTCTCCTTAACTCATCATCATCATGGACACAGACACGGTCTCCCTTCCATAAGACAGACTCACAAACTCGGAATCCATCAAAATCCTCCTTCAGACATCGATGGAACAAGTCTTGTAATTTCTGATTTGTCTGCTGACCATGTACAATCATATCTCATAGTCCACTATACTTGGCAGGTACAGTTACGACATATGTAGTACTATCAAATAGGTGCCACTCACTGAGTATCGTGAGCATATCCCAAGTCTGTAGCCATGTTGTGGTGCCCTCGGTATGCGCTCTCCTACTCAAAGCATCTGTTACTACATCCCCCTTACTCGGATGGTAAGAGATAATGCAGTCATAATCTGTCAACAGCTCCATCCATCATCTTTTCTTCATATTCAACTCCGCTGGTCAAAGATAGTTGAGACTCTTCTGATCTGTAAAAATCTCACACGTGACCCCATATAAATAATAACGTCATATCTTCAATGCGAAGACTATAAATGCCAACTCCAAGTCATGAGTAGGGTAGTTTTGTTCATGGTTCTTTAATTTTCGTGATGCGTATGCTACGACATGCTCATGTTGTATCAACACTGCTCCTAAAACCTCCTTTGATGTATCAGTATAGATTGTAAAATTTAAGGTGCCTGAAGGAAGGGTGAGGATCGGAGCATTCGTTAGTCTCTCCTTCAACGTGTGAAAACTCATCTCACACTTGTCGCTCGAAACGAAGGGGACATCTTTCTATGTTAGTCGAGTAAGTGGTAGGGCTAGATGCGAGAAGCCCCTAACAAAACATCTGTAGTAGCCAGCGAACCCTAAGAAACTACGTATCTTGGTAAATGTCTTGGGCTGCTCTCAGGACATTACTGCCACTATCTTGGTTGGATCAATTGCCACACCTGCTCCTGAAATTACATGACCGAGGAAAACTACCTTGGTAAGGCAAAACTTACACTTAATATATTTTGCATACAACTTGTGTTCTCTGAGTGTCTCAAGAATAGTATGAAGATGTTGCGCATGTTAATGCTCATCACGTGAGTAGATCAAGATATCATCAATGAATACCACCAAAAAATATCCAAGTATGGATGGAAAATTCTATTCATCAGGTCCATGAACGCGGCAGGTGCGTTCGTGAGTCCAAATGGCATGACCACAAACTCATAGTGGTCGTATCTGGTACGAAAAGCATATTTAAGCACATATGTGCCCTTAATTCTCAATTGATGATAACCCGATCGTAGATCAATCTTTGTGAATACCACTGCATCATGCAACTGATCGAAAAGATCATCTATTCGTGGAAGTGGATAACGGTTCTTTACCGTCCTTTTATTCAATTGTCTGTAATAGATGAACAAATGCATAGACCCATCCTTCTTCTTTACGAAGAGGACCGATGCTCACCAAGGTGATGTACTAGGATGGATAAATCCCTTTTCCAACAAATCCTGCAGTTGTACTTTGAGGTCCCTGAGTTCGGCTGGTGCCATTCAGTACGGAGGTATGGAGATCGGTTGTGTGTCACGTATCAAAGTAATCTCGAACTCGATCTCCCTCTCTGGCGATAGTCGAGGTAATTCCTCCGGAAATACATCAGGAAAATCTCATACAATTTTAACATCATCAATCATACGATCTTTGACAGGTAACTCCACAACACAGGCGAGAAAACCTATGCAACCCTGATTGAGAAATTGCTGGGCCTTCAACGCGGATACATACAAAACTTCACCATCTTTGGTACATCCATCGAACTGAAAGACATGTGTGCCCGGAAGAAGGAAAACTATCGTCTTCTCAAAATAATCAAGGCACTCGCGGTGCTGCTCGAGCCAAGCCATGCCCAAGATAACATCAAAATCTTCCAACTGAATAAGTAAAAGATATATGGGCATCAGATGCCCGCCAATCTGCACTGCGACATTCTCCACTTCTTGTCGCACTATGAATAATTGGCCCCCTGGGCCCCTGATGTATTAAGGTGATGAAACACATATTGGTTCTTTGTCTAATTTAGATACTAATCGATTTGCAATAAAGGAGTGTCTGACTCCTGAATCAAATAAGGTGTGTAAGGTTGTACCATGCACTAAAATCATACCCCACACTACAGCTCCTGAGGCATGGGCCTACTCCTGCATGATTGCATTCAATTGTCCTTAAGGCTGTGATGAGGCGTTAGAACCTGCAACACTTAAGGTTGGTCGTGGTGGAGGATGTTGGAAGCCTCAATCTCTACGACAGGAAGTTGATCCATGTGAATGTGCAGATGTGAAAGTTAGTTGTACACTTGATTGATGGCCACCTGATTTGCTGACAAGTAAGGGGAACTTGGCCTTGAAATGGCCTGGTTATTGGCAGTGGAAACACCTATGATCTCCTGCCTGGGAAAAGGTGCCTCTTGAGATAAGACTAGCACCTCTCGTCTTGTGACTCTGGGAATGTGTAGAAGAGCAGAAGGAAGTAGTATCGTGACTCGCCAAGCCCTGGCGTAAAGTAGGTGTAGAAGCAAACCTGCTAACAGTAGAAGTGGTCGCCAATGGGTGGAAATGATGCTCTCTACGAAATCTGTAGAAATCTCGAGGAGTATATCTCTCTTATTGTTGTGGTTGGAAATGTGATGGACTCCCCTGAATCTGGCTCTGAGTTGCCTCCATCTTGGTAGCCTTAGTAGCTACCTCCTTGATGGAAGTGAAATCCAATGAAGACAGTTGGTGTTGCACATCATCACGCAATCCTCGGATAAAATTCTGTAAATTCTTCTCAAGGAAAGCAATAGTCGATGATGAGTGGCGGGAGAGTTCAGTGTAGCGAATGAGGTATTCTTGGCTCGTCACTGACCCATGCTCCAACTTAGCAAATAACCTCCTTTGATCTTCAACCCAGTAATCAGGATAGAACTGGCTACGGAACTCGTCAAGAAATATTTCCCATGTTATGGGATCCTCCAGATGTTCCTTGATGGCATACCACCAGCGTTCATCATAGCCTGCTAGTGAAAATTCTACGAATGTAAACCAAGATTCTTCAGGAGCATGGATCATCCGTAAGACCTTGGATACGTGATCCATCCATAGTTCAGCCTCATCTGGTGTACCAGTACTAAAGAATTTTGGCACCCTAGACCTCTGATATATTGCGTATGTCGTCTGATATTTTTGCAATGCTTCTAGGTCCTCTGATCCTTCCGGGTCTAGAGACACCGAAGGATGAACACTGTCCTCCTCCTCACGAGAGGGTTGATATGAGGCGTCATCCTGTTGAAGGAACCTTTACTCCAATATCTCCTGACGATGTTATATATCCTGCATGGCCTGAACTGGTAAAGCCAACTGTTCCGCAACATCAGGGTCAACACGAGGCGACATGATTCCCTACAGAATCATTATATTAGAAATTATCTCCATAGTTAGAGAGACAATGGGCACATTAAACAAGACTTGAATTATTCTCCTTAATGCCACGGTCAGAAGACTTTGTCACTATATTTATATTTTAAATAATATTAATATTCTAATATGCAAAAGAGAGAATGGAGTATCAGGCTCTGATACCATCTGTGATGCCCCGCCCCTCCAGCTACGTGGAACCGACGGGATGAGAGCGTCGGACTTACAATCCAAATACGACCATGATCTATGATACTCAACAAAACATCTTATACATGTGAAACTCCATATTTTCTTTCCTAAAATCTGGAGTATTTTATATATCCAAAAAAATCAAATAATCATGTCATTTCGTAGATCTCGTTGAGATCTCCAATGAGCCCAAGAACATCCAATTCCGACATTCCTAGCTCAAGATATCGATGTTTTAAGTTGGATGATCAAGATCCATATATAGATCCGAACTGGATCCGAATTTGGATCCAAATTTACCTCTCATTCTATAAATAGGAGGTGGTAGGCTACTCTCTCAAAACCCTAGCCACCACAATCCTTATTCCCATTGGAGCACCACCGCCTTGGATGGATTAACCACCGGAGGGTCGTCGTCGACGTCAGAGAAGGAGCTCCGATCGAAGATATGCGACCACCATCACGTAGGAGAGCTTGAGGTCATCGTGGTACACGCCTTCACACTACGATCGAGCGACGGAAATACCATTTTCGTGTGAGAGGAGATCCGGAGGGAACATCCTCGGAGGTAACGATGTTATGCCTTCCTCTTGCCATTGGTTTTATACAACTTTTGTACCCATATTCTTGAACATGTTTAAAGACTTGGTTATTCTTATGACATGCTTCATATACTAGTAACGATAAGTACCTTTCTCTTGTAGTTGGATTCATATGATTTTCGCCAATTCCTTCATCTAAGCCAGGTGTCTATATCACAAAGTTTATTCCATTAATTTGTCTTGTATTTGACAAATGGATGAATGGTGATCCTGGAATATCAATACTTTCCCCTTGTGATGAGATTTTCTTTGTACATTAAATAATTTCCTGATTTGTCATGATGTTCTATGCAACATGAGAAAGGAGGTAAATGGAGTCATGGTGATGATAACCATAATATGACTACGAAGTATTCAAGTGATTTTCTTTTAATTTCTGTGAATACACTATCCATTCATTTGTAATGGGCTTAGGTATCCGTTGGAAATATTTTACCATTCATGAAGTTAATGCCATGGGATACTAGGAATATAAAGCGTAAAATGACCAGCATTCCAGTAATTTTTTATGGAAAAAAGACCATGAATACATGACTTCATAAATCCCCATTAACGTTTCAAATTTCAATTGCACGTACGTTTCTTCTTATAAGCAATTTATATTTATGACTAATGTATTCATGCATTATTGTTGGGCAAAACAATTATAGTTGGCAGATTATTCTCGATCTTATATTTTTAGGTATATCTCACAATTTGCATGCGCGGATGCAAATTAAAGCACAGATCATTTTACTATTATATAATTTAGTCTCGGTAGCTGGGAATTTAATTTTTAAATGTTTTATCATATGATATCTGCATCTACTTTGTGGGTGTACTTGATATGATAGTATAAGGTGATGCAATATTTAGTATTTACCTTAGAATAATAAAACAATCAGGAAGAAAGATATTGTATTTTGGATCGTCTTTCTATTATATGACTACCTGTAAGAACGTAAACAAGAAGGATAATATGTATTGCATCCTTATCCATCAATACTTTTAGATGATATAACTGGTTATCGATCGAGATTGCGTTATGATAATATACTTGGTTTGATAAGTATAATACAAGATCATTTTATTAATGATATCTTGTCAAAAGTTGTGAGAATGGAGCAGTAAATAAAAGTGAAAAGAACACATTTCTTTTTCTATAATTAAATTTCTTCATTAACATTGTCGTTAGATTTTCACTATGAATCTAAACATTACGTTGGAGGTTCACACATAACCAATTAAAGATTTTATTGATTATTTGTAAGCCTCGTTGTTTAGAGATTATTCCTTCATTCTCTTAAAGTTGGTAAAAATACTACTTACGGTTAAATGTTATACGTGAATAATAGTTACGTGGTTCAGGTTGAGTATATACAACGATCCTCAACTTAAGTATGAATTCCCAATGTATCACTAATGCTAATTATAATAGTGGATATTACCGTCCCCTAGGTGAGTTTTCACGGTGATTAGGTTGAAGGAGGAGGTGCCGTAAGGAATTGGACATGCACCAATGGGCCCCTGGGAGATGCCTTGAAGGTCGCGACCCTAGCAGACGAGTTGGATGGCACGTTGCACCTAGCAGCCCGGTAGCATATGGAGTCGCTCGACGGAACATGCATGTGGTGTGGTTGGTGTTCTTGGTTTCACACTTGTACACAATGTTAAGACTTGGAGTAGAATTGGGTGTGGCCGCATCAAATTCTATTTCAAGTATTATTATTGTGAGAGGTGTTCCAGGATGTGGTTTGAAGTTGGAGAATGGGGTTATGATCTCTTTCTTTTCTGATTGAACAGGGGTTCTTGAGGGTTTACTCAAGATGAATATCAAGTTCCCGCATAGCAGAGGCCTGCGAGTTACGTACTTGTGTGTGCTAAAGTAATACGAGAAATGATTAATGATCGGATGTCACTAATTGAAATTTATATCGTTGTGAACTCCAATTAATGGATAGAAATATCAGGACCAACGTGGTAGTCCTCAAACAATGATTATATTAATAAATGGAATTGGTGACCATGTAACATCTTATAAGTTAGAATAATATGGTAGATTTTAGTTCTACCATATATGCAAAAGTCACTAGATAGAATCAAGTATACATGCCTTTTACTTCTACATTAATTATTATAGTATTTGTCTCGTTACTGGGAAATTGCTCATACGTTACCCTCGTATGGACCCAACAGGTGTAGCTGAGCAGCGACCGCAACAGTAGTGCCTTTTTTGAGGAGATCATACCTTCTACGTCATACTTGCACCAAACAGAGAAACTTATTTACTTCCGCATTAATTTATGTTATTTTTGAGAGACATTGTAGTGTGATATGTGGAGAGCTTCTTCTACAAAATTTATAATTATATAATGTATCTCATTCTATGGACTTAATGATCATTATCAATGAGAATGGATGTTGCATTTTTCTTTCCATTTTATATTATTCTTCCGTTGTTATTTATATTTCAAATGTTAATCTAATATGCATAAGATGATTTGTTGAGTATCATAGATCATGGGTGTATTTGGACTATAAGTCCGACGCTCTCATCCCGTCGGTTTCGCGTAGCCGAAGGGGTAGGACGTCGCAATTTTCTTCAAGAGAGAGGTGAAGCCCTATCTTAAATAGCATATGTGTACGTCCACTGAGGAGTCCCCATACTCATTGTAGGCCTCTCTCTCTCTTCTATTGATTGTTGTGTGGGAGTCCTATCCTAAAAGAGGTTGGCTAAAAATTTAACCAACATTATCAGTAATATAATATTACAAAAAAGTTGAGAGAGGCTATAATAAATAGATCCCTCATGGTGGGCTCCATGGTGGATGTATACCATGAGATAATCCTTTAATTTTTAATTAATGCAATGATAGTATAATTCAATTATCTTTTCATAAATTAAACTACAAATACCATGATAAGGTTAGTTATGAGAGCAATCTCTTAATTTATGAATCCAATCCATAAACATGATATAAAATAAAATCAAATTACATTTACTTTTTTCCATTGTAAATCGTATTCACATGTCTTGAAATAATATAAGAATATTAATAAAATAAATATTAATTATATAAATATTAATTAATATGCATCACTATTCATTTTAATTAATGACAAAAATGTGAATCTCATTCCCACAATCCTAGGATAAATATATTCATACTATAACATTTATAATCATAATATTTACATCATAATGTAAGATACCTGGTCCAATCAGGACTTGTGAGTAGCTTTTGCAGACACTTGGAGACAATGTCGGAGAGATCATATTATCCATGTATAGTGACTTGAAACTCAGATAACTATCCAATTTTAGTTAAAACCAACTTTTGATGAAATATATCACACTTTAAACTTGAGCTTGAGTCGAAGTGATTCACACTCTATGCGAGCTCAATGAAAAGCACCGCACTTTTCATGAGCTCAAAAAATGATCAGAGCGATAAGCTCAGCTTTCGTCTCCATTTCTAATTTTTGTCCAAACCATTTGGAGCTTAGAAATGAGCTCTAAAAGTGAGTTCACCTTAGGCATGAGTATCGGGCTGGGCCGGGCCTAACCCAGCCCTACCCGAGCCCGGTTCAAATTGGCGGGCTGGCGGGCCGTGGCTGGGCCTGATTTTTTTTGATATTGGTGCCCAAGCCCAAGCCCGGCCCGCAAGTCTATGGGTCGGGTCGGGTCGGCCCGCTACGTGGATATTTGCACATGATTATTTTTCTTCCATGCTTGATATCTGCAACAAGTATGGCAGTAGCTATAAGGACATATTGTCTTTCCATTCTAAATATATGCTTGATTGCTGAAGTGCTCTAGACAATAGATTTAGTTGTAGATGGCAATATCATATAATTTTTGTACTAAAGTTGTTTGCATAAAAATTTCAAACAAAAAGCCAAAATATAAAATATATATCATTACAGCATTTATGATTAAGATGTGATTAACTGCAAGTATACCTTAATCACTCGACCTCTTAAGATTGCATTGTTAATTTCATAAAAACACATGATGCAGTGAAGTAGTTATCCTGACAACATAAATCCACTTCTTGCATCCCTTATTCTTTTTAATATCTAATATAATGAAATTTTAATTTGAAAATATAGAGATTAAATATGTGCTTCTTCAAGACATGAATGTAGTCGATGGTTAAACAACTTAATTCGTAAAAATGAACCAATGTTTGGGACGATTTTGCATAGTTTGATAGTATAAAAATATGAAGCAAGAGAATAAAGGAAATGTAAAAAGGAAGATCTATTAAAATAATATAACAAAGAAAAACAAAAAACAATGCCAGCATAAGGCTCGTGGAGCCGATAAACTTCAAAGTAGAAGGAGTTAGCACAAATAAAGTAGAAGACTAGAAGGAAGTCCCAAACACAAAATATTGTTTGCCTTCAAAAATATTACAATAGGTTTTTAAAAGTTTCCTAAAAAAAGAGAGAAAGGCACATGACATGACATGATTCTCGAGTCTTGACATTTTCTTCCAATGATCTTCATCAGAAACCTGCAATGCAAGTGCAAATGTTTTACAATCAAATCCGAAGATTGTAGACACTTAGGCCTATAGGCCTACATCAGCATCACTCATAGGTTGAAAAAAGAATACTAACCAGATGGATTTTTAGTAGACTCTGTATCGTCATCCTCTTCTTCATCATCCGCAGAGTCACTCACTTCACCACGTATCCAATCTTGAGTGCAAATCAAAGCTTCGACAGTCTTTGGATGAAGGCGGCTCCTGTAGGCATCAAGGACCCTCCCTCCGGTGCTGAATGCACTCTCTGATGCAACAGTTGAGACTGGAATTGCCAAAATATCATGTGCCATGTGTGACAAAATTCTATATTTGCTTGCATTTAGTTGCCACCACATCAAAATATCAAAGGTGGAATCATCAACATTGTCAACAGAGTTGTCTTCTAAGTACAATTGTAGCTCAGATTTTCCTGATTCTTTATATCTCAAGACTTTCTTCTATTTTAAGAACTTCAATCTGGTGTCCTCCTTCACTCGTGGTTCACATGGATCACATTCAACAGGCCTTTGCATTGCATTTTCTGCACCTTCCTTTCCCTTAAAATTCAAAGCGTACTCATTGTATAATGCTTGGAAAACGGCTTCCACCTGTCCCACATATTCAGCTACCTCCTCTGACGAGTAAAGTTCAGAGTAAGAAAAACGTAAAAACTCAAATTTGTAACGTGGATCTAGAACATCTGCGATGGCTAGAGGCAACATAGCCTCCTTGTCTGTCTAATACTTGTCAAATTTAATGAACATTTTTGTGGCCATACTTCGGATTGAAGCATCTTCATTGTTTTGTAAGGAAATCAACTCTTTCTCTATCTCAAAAATCAAACAAAAAAAATAGATTGGCAAATGCATATTTCTGACCAGAAAAGAAGTTAGTTGCAGCATAGAAGTTTTCTAAAATTCCCTTTATGAGCTCCACCTTCTTCCACTCGGAGGGTGACGGGACGTCCATCAATTGAAATTCTCGAGTCTTCATTCGATTGAAGAGTTTCTGATACAATGTTGCAGATTCAAGCATTAGGAATGTAGAATTCCATCGTGTGCTTTCATCCAACTTCAGGGACTTTGTCACTGGAATGCGTTCCTAACATGCGTAATCAAGAAACTCCTGATGACGACGGGTAGAATACTTAATGCATTTCACCATGGTGCGAATTTTTCCAATTATTTCTCCAATCTCAGACAGACCATCCTGCACGATAAGGTTTAGAATGTGTGCCCAACATCGAACACGAAAAAAACGACCACCAAGTAAAAGTGAGTTGGTTGCCGCATAATGGTCTACCAAATTCTTTGTCACGACATCATTGGTGGATGCGTTATCTGCTGTCAACGTGCACAATTTTGTAATATTCCATGAAGCGAACTTGATAATCATCATATCTGATATGTTATCACCAGTATGACGTAAAGCTAGTGCTGCAAAACTCAGAATTTTCTTCTGCAACTTCCAACAATCATCAATGAAATGAGTTGTGATGACCATATACCCTAAATTATGAATAGAAGACCACATGTCAGTTGTTATGCAAATTCTTGCACCAGATTTATTGAGGAGGCTCAACAAATTCTTCTTCTCGACCTCATATAGTTTCATGCAGTCTCTTTCAGTGTAAAACGAGACATGACATTATATTTAGGTTGTAGACCTCCAACAAAACTGCGAAACTTGAGATTTTCAACAACTGTAAATGGCATTTCTCCAGAGATTACCCATTTGACAAATTAAGAGAGGCTATGTTCTGGATTAAATTTTCAAGAAGAAATTGTACTCCCTTCATCAGATGTAAGCACATTCAACAAGATTTGACCTTTCCCATCCTTCTTGTAGTAGAGATATTTATTCTCTAATGTCGTATTAGATGACTTGTCCCACTTTTCATTTGGCATGATAATGGTTTCTTGCAGTGATTACAACGGCACATTTCCTTTCCATCAATGGTACCTATATTTGTCAAATGATTCCAAACCCATGACTGAGATTGTCGTGAACGTTTGTTCTGCCCTTCGGGTTCAACCAAGTCATCTTTCTCTTGTTCTTCTCCTCCCACAAATTCATCCTCTATTGTAGGAGGGGCGACATCATGCTCATTTTGTGTATTCGACATCTACTAACATTGATAATAACATCACAACCACGAGTCAACGGCATGCACAATGTCTCATTGGATACAAATCATACAATCATACAACAACGATTATGAATCTAATTCGTAATCTAATGACCGAATTTCATTGAAAATATTCCGATAAACAACAATATATTCAACACATCCATCGTGTATACTATTCAACAATATAAATCAAAAAAATATATATCAAAGAGTAGAAATAGCAAGGTATACCTCCAAGTATGGGCGGTCAAAGAAGAGGAGACGGTCGGGATGGGTCGCGGGGAGAGGTGGGCGCACTGGGCGGCGTCGCGGCAGGTTTGTGCGGCCGTGTTGCACGTCCACCTCCGGGTATGAGCTAGGGCAGCGAGGTGGGGTCACGGTTGGAGGGAGGATTGATGGGAGCTCGGAGGTCGGAGGGGCGGGGGAGGTCGGAGGTCGGATGGGCGTCAGGGGATGAATGCGGGCAGGGTCGTGCAGGACTGGGGGAGTCGTGGGTTGGGGGAGTCGAGAGTTGCGGAGGCATGGGTGTGGGGCAATGGGGGGCGAGGCGCAAGGGGCTATCGGGTTTTAGGTTATTTCAAGGTCGGGTCGGGCTGATACTCGGGTCGGGCACATCGAGCCGGTGCTCGGGCCGTAAGTCGGGCCAGCCCGCGGGCTTCGGGCTCGGGTCCGGTCATGCCCGAGCCCGGCCCGATAACGCAATCGGGCCTCCAAAATGGCCCAGGCCCGCCCATTTCTTCGCGGGCTCGGGTTGTGGGCGGGCTACTTCGGGCCGGGTATCGGGCTGGGTCGAGCCAGCCCGTCTTTTTGCTCATCCCTAGTTCACCTCCATTTCCATTTCTATTTCCAACATTTAGACATTGAAATTGGAATTGAATCTAATGAAATGAGACTTAATCCAATTAATTCTCATGTCATCAAGTACTAAAATGGAGTTGTTAATTATTTCCAATTTCATCACTCCCTTTGAACAGAAGTGTCATGGTGGACGATTTATTAAGAAAGATTCAACCAGAGTGTTCCCAACACACCATTGCCCTACATATTGGAAGATTTTGATATACCCAAAGTTCAAACACGTGTTCGTCTGTATCTTTCAAAGTTGCATCAGTAGATATCAATATAAAATTAGGCAATAATATTAATCATATATTTTCCAACAACATATACCAATATCTCGAATTCATGTTTTAGATCATAAACAAGACGGTCATGCATGGGATTATGTTTGACCCTAAATATCTTATGAGTGAGATATGTCTCCCGATTCATCAAGTATGAACCTGTATGATCCCGCATCTCATATGTCCTTATATGCACACCAACGTGCCAGTATATGGATCTTTGTTAGATCTTTAACTTAATGACATGTCATATGCACATACTTGGATACATAGATGTATACATGTGTAATGTCAAAAGATGTATGTTGATCGTGACAGTTATGCTCATCAAGTCAATACTTCGAGTTAAACAATCATATTATTATTTTTTTTGGTCAACATTTTTCATGACTACTCCTTAACCAACAAATCTAAATTCCCATGCAAGGACCTGCATCAATAGGTAAGTCAGAGATCATTTTTGGGAGAAAGATTGTCATCTCATTATCATACTGGAGAACATTCTTGAATATCACATGATGAATTCAGGAGAGTCCTCTTAACCGCATGGTATTCAAGATGTCCATGGTACATAACCCTAATTGCACAAAGGCCCTTTAATTATGTGTAAATACAATCATTCAATTCAGATGGAAAATTAATAATTTTTATTAGATTAATGGGTTGCCAATGACTTACAAGTACATTTATGGGGGTTGGCTCATGGTCCATAAGCCAGGTATGGTTATAAACATATATTAGAGACATATTTATTCTTGGTTTTCTAGGTTAAACTGTACACATGTGTGTATTACAAATATACATCCTTTTGTCATTTTTCTTTTCATTTTTTCTTCTTTTATTATTTTGTTTTTTTATTATTAATATGGATTCTTATTTTGTTTTTGTTTGTTTGCATAATGAGTTTACATTAAAAGGCAATTATATGTGTTTTATTGAGGTTTATAAATAAAAGGAAGCAGTAAAAGGTATTAACATGATTCATCAACCACTCGCGACATCCATGACAATCTTGAAGTGTAGTTGGAAGGGTATAAGAGATACAATATGCGAGATGAATGCTAGGTATATCCAACAATAGATGGTTGAGCGTGTCAATCTTGACATGTTACTCACAGAGGTCGTCGGAGGCATCGATGCAAAGGTGCTTGACTGCTAGCAGATTAACAAAGGAGGATCAATGGACGAATGTATGGTAATCTTGACGCAAGTGGTCATCAACAAGGGGACATTTTTATGGAAACATCATATTCATGTGGAAGAAGTAAACAACACCCTTAAGATATTGACCTCCAGCAACGCTTATTATGGGATATGGTGGATCTGGAAAATACAAACCCGTGGCTCTTGCTATTCTTGACAGGAAGGAGGGGATGCATAAGGTTAATTAAAAAACTTTCTATTATGGCCTTGTAAAGGTTTCTGTATCTAACTGATACAAACCTTTAAGTCAATAGAGCTCATCGAAACATTTCCAATTAACCCAACAACGCTGTCGGGTTGGGGACTACTTAAAGATCTACACAACATCCAATTTTTAATCGTTTTGTGCATAAAAAAAGGAGAGGGATACCCAACTAAAACCCTAGCTTACCCATCTCCCTAGATGAGAAGGTGTTGCTTAAGCGTCACAAGACTAATGTTCGATATCTTTGGGTGTGTATTCTCATGGTCATCCAAAAGCCACTATAGATGCCTAAACATATAATGGTAGATCTCGAGGGAACATCCTTTAATATAATGGAGTTTCCTTGCCCACTTTTCATTGGTTATACATGCATTTTTGTAGTCTGAAATGCCTGGATAGCCATGGGATACAAGGAATTTCTCGTGGGATGTTGTGTGAGATCTAGATGGCGTATCACGCCCTTTGTATTTGTCAACGGTGCAAGTAAATATGAGTGGAATGTGTTAGAGAAAGTGGTCAATGTGGAAACACATCAAGGAAGGAAAGAGGACAGAATCTAAGGAAGAAGCGTCGATAACATTGAAAAAATAATCGAAGACATGCATGTCACTTGCAAATTTAAATTGACCAGTACATCGTCAACATAAGAGATGAAATTTCATTACCAATGCACCGGTACACCAAATAAGTATGTAATACACTGGGCATCCATGGTATAAATTATGTTACTAATACATCAATACACCAGACATATGCACCATTGCACCGCTACATTAGACAAAGCACACCCCTGCACCAAGTTGGCGCACGTATGCACCTATGAGTACATCATAACAATGCATGAATACACCAATGAGTAAACTAAGACAAACAATAAACATTCAGATCGAAATAAATATTATTTTCAAAATCTCTCGACTTAGATTAAATCATATCTTTTTTTAGTTGTCGCGCATTAAGTATGTGAACAAAGTGTGAAAATCATCATGTTATATTACAAGGGAAATTGACAATAAAGTGAACACACTCATAAATACAATTAACCAAATGATTTTCCAAACTCCTAAGACTTGAACCATTATTCTAGTCATATCATGAGATGATATATACTAATAGATGGATTAACGAATAAATAGAAATGCTTAATAATTACATATGAGCTAGGCCATACAATGGGTATATCAAAGCGCGAGCCACACGAGTAATGTGTGATGTAACATATGAGTAGCTAAATGCCTGGAACTCTCAACATGTTGCTAAATATATTGCGACGTCTGTGACAATGTGACATTGTCTTGTAGGTGAGATTTTATGTTGATTAGGTATATGGAATTAGGCATCGTAAGGAACTAGTAATGCACTCTTGGGCCTCAGAATAGATATCTTGAAGAACCGATCCCCGACGAAATGAGTTCAATGAAGTGTTACACCTTGATGCCTGAATATGTACAGAGTCGTTCGACAGGGTAGTTAAGAAACGATTGTTGTTGTTGGCTTCACACTCGTACACGGAGGTGGTGTTTAGAGTAGCACTAGAGTTGGCTGCATTAAGTTGAATTTCGAGCGAGAACATTAGGAGAGGTGTTCCGAGATATAATTGTTGTAGTCATAGTCATGGTGAATACACTTTTATTACCCTACCATGAATTGGAGAAATTGGGAGTTTCACCCAAGTATGCTTATACAAAAGTGCTTGCGAAGCAGAGGGTTGCAATTTCCATGCTCGCACGTGCTTTTATAAGAAAGAGATCATATGTTTGACAACATATTGTTTACCTTGCACATTGTGGACTTACAATGATGTTGTGAGCTTAACCAATATTATAGTGTATGTAAATTGCAATAACTGAATAATGAAATGAATCTATCAACTGTGTGATTTACTACAAGTTAAAATGACCTTGCTTGGGCACATTTCACAATACGTGCATGTATGGCATGTAGCGTGTTTAGTATTAGGCATGTTGTTGACCGATTTCCCATAATAGTAATTTCATGCATACTCGATGAGAGTAGCTGGGCAGCATCTGCATCCGTAGCGGACAAAATTAGTTCCGGTTTCCGCATACATACTTGCACCAAACTTGGTGCATAAAATATTTTGAGTAGTTTCTTTAGTTGTGATTTCTTTGATAGACATTATAGTGAGATACTTTGAGAGATTTTTGATACACTTTATATAGTCATACTTGCGTAAATCTATTAGTGCATGGACACATCGTATGCGATTAATGAGAACGGATGCAATTGTTTCATTTCACGTTATATTGTTCTCCTGTGACTATAATCCAATATTAGTATGATATGCATTTAGACGGGTTCGTTGAGTACCATATATCATGGGCAAGTTGGACTGTAGGAAATGAAACTCGTATTCATCATGCTAAAATTGATTTATTAGGCTCTGTTCCCCACAGATCATTTGCATTTAATAATTAATAGAGCATCATTAGCATTCAAACATGTGTAAATAATATTTGCATTCCATCATGCATAATTGCATTAAAAATCCCAAGTGTAAATGACCCAAAAAGCAACTAACTTCCATAGTTTTTAATTAATTCATCCTAACTTCGATTGACCCCAAATCACTCCATTAGATAGATATTACTAACAAGAATAAATAAAAAATACAAAAATTTACTAACTTAAATAAGTGTTAAATAATCCCAAAGTCTAAATTCACATCAGACGGACTAAAACGCGCATATCTCTCTCATACAGTGTCCGATTTTGGTCTACTAACTTTTAAAGTGCTCCATTTTTAAATACCTTGAAAACAAGACCAATTTCATAATATTCGGAGCTCATATGCGAAAGTTGGATTTTGGGTCTTTTTTGCGCATTTTAACTTTTTGCTATTTTTGGCCTGAGTTTTTATATACATAATTAACCCTTT
This sequence comes from Ottelia alismoides, assembly GCA_037367405.1. NCBI lineage: Eukaryota > Viridiplantae > Streptophyta > Magnoliopsida > Alismatales > Hydrocharitaceae > Ottelia > Ottelia alismoides. The sequence continues at coordinate 182,179 of JAZKJV010002076.1, forward strand.
TAATTTTATTCTTCTTCATTTGTGTTCTTTGATGAAATTTTTATTAAGCGACATAAAAATCTGAATCTAGATCAAGACTGAAATCAAAGAAACTGACTGAGTCCAAGTGTCTGTTGTGAGTATGTACAAAAGTTGCTTGTTTCGTATTTCTATTTTATTTTCCTCTTGTCTTATTTATTAAAAATTCAAAAAAAGATTAGTATGTAATTAATTCCCTTGTATTTTATACTATTTTTCTATAATTTTTGTCCTCTTTTAAAACCACTAAAAAATTGCAAAATTCCAAAAAGCCGGTTTTTTATACACATGAAGCACCACCAAAAAGTTCACTTCACACAGATGACCTCTTTTGCTAACGGGTTCTTCATGAAAGTTGTAGATCTCATCGAGACAAACAATGTTCGAGAAGGAAAATTTTCGATCTGAGGTCTTCTTTTATTTCTTTCTAATTTTCTACATCTTTTAAATTTTGAAATTTGTTTGGGAGTGACACGTGGCAGCCCTCAGGTGTGCCATGTGTCGCCTCCACCTCATCCCACTCTCTCTCCTTCCCCGGGTCATGTGTCGCGCACGTGACCTCTCCTCCTCCCTGGTCACGTGCGAGGCACGTGACCCGCACTCCCTCTCCTTCCTCCGGTCATTCCCACGCCCCTTCCCCCTGCTTCCGCGGTCATTAAGCCCCCAACCGTTATGCGTTGACACCCATCTCTACGCCTTCCAGTCGTTCACCTCCCCCTCTCGTAATGTGCATTGACCCATTCCCTATAAAGGCCTTGCCACCGGCCTCCTCTAAACCTATCCACCCTTAACTCCTGCGCGGTCGGTGACAACAGCCTAGCAACCCTTCTCGCGGCGTGATCCAGAGCTCGAGCTCTGTTGCATCCCCGTCGAGTTGCTCAGCTCGCCACTCCTTCCACGTGGCTGGAGCGATAATCAGAGCTGCTCCATAGCAGATCCAACCTCCAGGCGAAAAACCCACTCCAGGAGCCGCCATCGCCATCGAACCGTGCCTCTGCCAACCGCCTCAACTCCTACCAGCATCTCTTCACCATCGAGCTCCGCATCCACCTCAGCATCCCTCCTCTGCACTCTGCCTCCTACAGCTCCACCTCGGGCGTGTGTCACCGGAGGTCGAGCCCAGTCACAAAGGGCCATCTTTATTGCCTCCGTCCTCCATCGCGAAGATCGGCCACAACCCGCCACCGCTCGGCCGTGTGTCGGTCGAGCTCCGCCATGCAACTCCACCCTACCTCGGTCGGTCAAGGATACATCCCCAGCCGCCTCGATGATCAACAACTGCTTGATCAAGGGCAAAGCCTTGATCCAACGGTCTGTGGCACGCCACGTCTCCTCCTTCCGAGCCTCGCCAAGACTTGAAGCTCAGGGCCTCCGAGCCACTCCCTCCTGCCACCTAGGCTCGGGCTCTTCGAACCACAGCCCTGCGCTTGAGCCTCTGCCTCGTCGTCCGAACCTCCAAGCATACGTGTGATGTACGTCGATGTAGGTAAATTGCATTGATGCCCCTATAATTTCCAGAATTTGCAAACCAACCCCGGTCAGCCCAGTCATGTGCCTTATACGTGAGGCATTGGAAAAATTGTGATCAGGCCCTCTAGAGTTGAAGATTTTGCAGATATACCCCTACCAGGGGAAAGCTACAGAGGAACCCCTCCGACTCCATGATTTTGCATATAAGCCCCTCCAGGGACCTTACTGAAAGAAAAACTTCGTTTTATTTACTATTTAATCTCTGCAGACTCATTTTATCATATTTTTCAGACTATGTTTTTAGCATATAATATGTCATTTTGAAGCTTATTTCATGCTCTATCTATTTGCATAATTTGTGGACAGATTTGAGGCTCTTTATTGAGATTTATTATTCAAGAATCTCTATTGACATATGCAGGCTTATTGTTGATAGTTTGTGCAATACTTCCATTGGAAAATTAATGATCTGTTTGCAGGATTATATTGATGGTTTAAATTGAATCAATCATCTTCTAATTGTTTTGGATTGTTATTCGAGGATTCTATAAATGAAGGGATCCAATTGAGGATATTTTTATCTATTCCTCTTGTATTTATTGATAACACAAATCGAAGAACCAATCCATACAGGGTTGTGCTCATGAAGGATAGAAATTGTTCTTTCATTGTTTTACATGATCAAATTTTATGTAATTGAGGATTCAATTAGAGAATAAAAATTTATCGATAGAATCATTTTTCTTATCTCAGTAATTTCCATTATTATTCATAGAAATATTTACCCTCTTGTTTGCCTTTGGAGTTAACTTGATAAATATTTCTGGACGTTAATCTCTTCTGATCCGTGATGTGAATGGAGGATTAATAGACTATATTAATTAAGGATTTAAATCGTGAAAAATCACATATCCTGAGCCTAATTAGTGTCTCTGTTTTTCATTGTCATTGCATTTCTTCGTATCTGTATTGCATTTTCTTCCAACACTGAAATGAACTGAACATTTGATTAATTATTTAAAACTAATTTGAAATCACGCAACTGAAAAACATCGTTCCCTTTGTTCGACCTTGGTAGACTTGCCAAGTATAAATACTCCACAACATTCAATGATTATGGTTTTTGACGAACCAAATTTGTCTCCTATACTACGACAATTATCTATTCTTAAAGAGGCAAATTTGGCACTCATCAAATGACACCGTTATCGGGGAGAGGCAAAATTTTAGGGTTTTAAATTATTTTTGTAATTAATTTTTATGAAAATTATTTCTGTTTCATTGTTTTTCTCTGCATTTAATTTTTCCACTTCTGATACTAACCACATCCTCTCTCTTTGTAGATTACTCATAGCGAATTTTTCGACATAAATCAAGGATCTGCAAGGACAAGATTTTATTTTATGAGAGAGAGTTAGTTTAGTTAATTTTTTGCATTATTCTCAGGGTCCCCCTCTTTGAACCCTTGTAATGATACAGACTGAACTTCTCTCTGGTGTGTCGAGTCTGTTTCAACCCCTTCTATGTGGTTGGGACCCGACTTGAGTGGCGTAGGATTTAGGCATAGTATTTTAATCTGACTTACTCTTTCGACTTCTCAACTTAGCCAAATTGAAATCAATTCTTCCCATTAATAGAACTATCTGCTTAGTGCATTTTTCATCTATGCATGTTATTTAGTGTAATTTCAATTCCTTGTATTGCATCCCACAAGAAGAACGCGAGAAATCACTATAAGTCTTCTTCTTAAGAATGCATCATTGATTCTCGCTTGCATTGGCTTTTCGATTCTCAATCCTCAGTTTTGCAACTTAGGAATTAAAGGAATTAGGACTGCTCGTTAGGCATGTATTTTTGCTCAGATAAAACTTCAGTGATATCCTTAATCTAAAACCGGGACTACTAATCAAGGCGACTGTTAATAAAATTAACATAAAATTAACCCTTGTGTCTGGTGGTGAGAAACCCACTCATTATTTGTAAGGACCAGAACGCACACTTAGGACAGAGCCAAAACTGAGAAATTTCACTCATACTACTGATTTTAAAAAGAATTAGCTACTTTTCAGTGAGCGTTAAGGGTAGTCGTTTTACGGTCCGACTTCCCTTAGCAGATTGGGTGGTTTAGAGGACACTGCGGAAGGCTCCATCCTCAAATAACATGGGTAGCCATTTAAACGGTCGTAGGTGCAACTAGTTGTATGAACTCGGGACAGTCTTTGTGAAATATTTCGACACCTAACAACTCCACTTAGTTTTTAAGATTGTTTTGTCGTTAAATTAAAATTAAAAAGATAAGCGGTCAATCCCTAATGTGCCTTCACCAGTATTGAGTGGGAAAATCTACGTGTTTGTTTTGTGTTTGATTTGTGTACTCAAAGAACTTACAATCGCAAAGCAGATCGTGGTTCGCAGATAATTCCGTCCCTCTCTTGAGAAGATGTCAGCACAATGGTCTTCTTTCCTGATCTCCACGACCATGTCCCGATGTCCCTCTCACACTTCTCAAGGGAACCTGTTCTTCAAATCAGGTCCCCCTCAGCCATCATTCTCTTCCCTCCCATACATCCCACCTTTGACCACACTTCTTCTTGGAATAGCCCTCTGTCACATTTTGACAATCTTAAGGACATGAGAGAGCGAGCGGAATTGAGGATGGAAAATAGAGTAACCAATATTGACAGAGAAACACAATTTCCGGTTATTATGGACTCTCAACCTCTAGAGCCATCCCTTACTCAAGTTAACTTTCTTTCTGAGTACGATCAATTTTCCTTCGACAATTCACGAGCAAACCAGAGTCAAGGAAATATTACTCATTACCATATCGTAATGACTATGAATAATCAATACTCTACTCGAGGTTACATAGCATAATCACGACATATGGAGAATGATTATTCAATCATTAATCATGAGATGTTTGAGGATGAAATTGCTCGGATTAATCATAGAGAAGACACTTTAATTGAGAGAATATATGATTCATCCAGTCTATGCAAAATTCTGAAGAAGTGAGGCCACCACCTTGCAAACCACTAAATCCGCAAGTGACTCACAATCAGACACAACCACTGACCTTTGACCCCCCCTACTGATCATATCTTAGAAAATATCAAAAAATTGAAAAATAGAAAATTCAAAAAAATGGGCAATTCTTAAATGGAAGCATTTTGCAAAAGTCTGATCTTAGAGCTTCCATTGATCAAAACCATAGAATATGTGCCTGATCTTAATATATTTGTTAAGAGTCGACTAAACCCTAAAAAGACGGGTAAGAAAGATCAAGGGTTGAATATCATGTCGTATCTATGGCCAGCTCTTTGGTGATGAATCATAAAATCAAAAGCCGCAAAGTCAAGCTGTTGACTCGGATCACATGTGAAATAGAGGATACCTTATTCACTCATGTTCGGTTAGATGATGACTCTATTTTAAACATCCTCCCGAAGTTCGTCTTTAATCAAATCGAACTCAGACAACTCAAAAAGACTAGGGTAATCGTTCAATTACCCGATCGATCTACCAAAAGACCGCGCGGGATTGTTTCTATTGTCGGAAATTTATGAGGTAAAGAACATAAAGTGGAATTTATTGTCCTTGATATTAAGCACCCCGAAAGGTTGTTTGAGTCTCCTATCATTTTAGGAAAATCGTTCTTAGACTTTGCTAAGGCAATCACCGATTGTGAGACTCAGAAAATCAAGTTCCCGAACTCAGACCATAATGAACAAACCTCAATGACATGACCTGCTTTGAGGAAAACCAAATTGAAACTGACAGTTGTGATCAAGAGAACTTAGTTCACATTATCAGACATCTCCTCATGGCACACAAATACAAACCCTTGGAGAGTCACCTGAAAGACTGACAGTTGGACAAACCTCAGATTCTCACCACCCTATCACTACTCCTAGGAGAAATCAAGATTTTGGATCTTATGAAGAATTGGACCATATTTCTGAGGAACGTCACGATTATTTAAGTGGTCCAATTTTTGAGTCGGCGGTGATTCACGAGATACTTGAACCATATAAGGAGCTGACTCCAGAAATATCTGATGTCACCAAAATTCAAGATCATCGGGAAGTGACATCAAATTCCTTGGCCATAACTCAAAAAACCACCAGGAATAATCCCCCTCGCCCAAAGAAGCACATGACCCTACAAGAATTGGTCGACTTGTATGATGATTCATCTGATGAGGAACTCATGAATGCCAAACTAGTTACTCAAGAAAGGGAGATTAAGATTGTCCATCTTCCTCCCAATGCTTCACAAGGAAACAAACCGACCAAGAAAGTCATCTTTGATCTTAGACACTAGGTGAATTCTGAAGTGTCCTCATCTGATCCTGAAGTGGTCATCAGGTAAGTGTAATAAGTACAGCTCTAATCCAAAGGCACTTACCTCTGATTGACAATAGTTGGAGATCCTCTGTGTATGACTACTATTCTGCTGAGGATGACTCTGATGATGGCTGGTCTTCTTCACCATCCCTCCCTTCACCGCCCTCCACATCTCTCAGGCCATACTCCCGCAAGAAGGTCTGTCGCAAACCTCCTTGACCTTGTACATCCGTAAATCTATTCGGTTCCTCACTTGTAATTATCCAATCATAATTAGATTGATCTGAGCTTAAATAAAGGGGGACCGATATCATTGTGTATACATCACTTATTTTCTTTCCGCTCACCCTCGACTGCCTCATTTCATGCTTTTCTTCTATGTTTAGTCCCTAAAAAGTCTAAGTATAGGGGGCATGTCGACCTCTATTATTCTTGACTCAATTATATTTAGTACGAGTTATGTCTACATTTCACTTTGTGCTATGAGGACATAACACGTGCTAGTATAGGGGGTATTGTATATATTCTGTTGTATCCTTAGCTCGTACTTTAATCGCTTTCATCTAACATCGGAGATGGGTACAAATAGTGTATATTATGTATATAATACTAAATACTTTCTATAAATAATACCTTTTTAAAAAACCAAAAAAATTGCATTAAAAAAAGAGAAAACAAAGAAAAAATTCACTCATGGTCTTGCATTTCATCAGGCATCTCATGCATTCCTTGGCTGGATTATTCCTAACACATTCACTCTCACTCAAGGCTTGAGGATCTTAAGGATACCGGATTTCTGTGATTCTGAGAGTCTGAGTTAACATGCCTTAGTCATTAGGGTTTTTAAACTTAATTATCCACACTTCCCTAGTTTGAAAGATTTGAGCGCTATATTGCACTCTTCATCTCTACCTTCAAAAGAATATGATCAGCACATCCCTTTCACAACTGCATGATTGATGAGATGAGTTGAGGTATCACTGGAGGAACTAGGACTGGAGATTTAAGTCTGGAGCCGATCTAATGATATTCGAGGAAGGCTTCAAGAAACTTGAGTGTCAGCAAACCTTTAGCTAGTATGTGAACAAGTTTACGTGTTGTCTTTTTATATTTAACTATGTATCAGGGTATGATGAAACATAATTAAATTGTTGATTAGTGTACGCCAACTTTTGGTAAAAGGAGTGGAGCTAGCCAAACAAATGAAATAAAAGAAATGTCAAAGAAAAGCACTATCCTCCAAAGTCAAATTATAAATTAGTTTCCACCAATGGCGAGCGCTCCAAAACATTTTCAAAGTGTCCACTTGGACCAAGCGCTAATTAGAACCAAGGAGTCGGGCTGACACCAAAAAAAGGCTATGCATCGTAAATGCTACAACTATGGGTGTCGAAGGTATCTTAGATACTCAAAAAAGACATACCCCGGTGTATTCCCAGAAAAACAAGTGCGGACGACTACAACTCTTTTGACGGACACATTGATCAACAAGCTAAAAATTTACATGTGTTTGGTAAAAGACACTCAAGAGGACCCTTGTTCCAATGTAAGGCAGAGAAAAATAGACACATTTCTATACTCACCATCATCTGGTTGTCCATCTACATTTTAAGTCTGACAAACTAATGAGACGGTTGACTGAAGCAAGAATAGACTTATTCCCTAGTGTTGAGGATGAGGTCTAGAGGAGAGTCTCTTGGAATGAGACTTTGGGTGATGTCTCGACTTAACTCTCATGAATGTAGTACACTAAAAGTCATATCCTTAGAATATATGTACAAAAAGAGAGTCTGAAAAATAGAGAAGTTGGAGTCCTTTTGATTAAAGCATGGTTGAATCCATAAATTTAGGATAACTTAAATTGAGGGTCTTCAAAAAAATTGAACCTTGAAAATTCACAAGCACGGTCAGGGATTTATCCAGCTAAGTCATTCATTCATTGATGCCCGGGGATGACCATGGTTTAAGTATAGGGGTATGATGAATCTCGTATTCATCATGCTAAAATTGATTTATTAGGCTCTATTCCCCACAGATCATTTGCATTTAATAATTAATAAAACATCATTAGCATTCATACATGTGTAAATATTATTTGCATTTCATCATGCATAATTGCATTAAAAATCCCAAGTGTAAATGGCCCAAAAAGCAGCTAACTTCCACAGTTTTTAATTAATTCATCCTAACTCCGATTGACCCCAAATAACTCCAATATGTAGACATTACAAACAAGAATAAATAAAAAATACAAAAAATACTAACTCAAATAAGTGTCAAATAATCCCAAAGTCTAAATTCACATCTGATGGACTAAAATGCGCATATCTCTCTCATACAGTGTCCGATTTCGGTCTACTCACTTTTAAAGTACTCCATTTTAAAATACCTTCAAAATAAGACTAATTTCATAATATTCGTAGCTCATATGTGAAAGTTGGGTTTTGGGTCTCTTTTACGCATTTTAACTTTTTGCTATTTTTTACCTGAGTTTCTATATACATAATTAATCCTTTTATTTTTATTATTCTTCATTTCTGTTCTTTGATGAAAGTTTTATTAAGTGACTCAAAAATTCAAATCTAGGTCAAGATTGAAATCGAAGAAACTGACAGAGTCCAAGTGTCTGTTATGAGTATGTACAAAAGTTGCATGTTTTGTATTCCTATTTTATTTTCCTATTGTCTTATTCATTAAAAATCCAAAAAAAACAGATTGGTGTGTAATTAATTTCCTTGTATTTTATCTTATTTTTTCAATAATTTTTATCCTCCTTTAAAACCACCAAAAAATTGCAAAATTCCAAAAAGCCAGTTTTCTATACACATGGAGAACCATCAAAAAGTCCACTTCACACAGATGACCTCTTCTGGTCATGGGTTCTTCATAAAAATTGTATATCTCATCGATACGAACAACGTTCGTGAAGGAAATTTTTTGATCCGAGGTCTTCTTCTATTTCTTTTCTAATTTTCTCCTTCTTTTAAATTTTGAAATTTTATAGGGGTGACATGTGGAAGTCCCCGGGCGTGCCACGTGTTACCTCCACCTCACCCCACTCTCTCTCCTTCCCCAGGTCATGTGTCGCACACGTGACCTCTCCTCCTCCCTAGTCACGTGCGAGACACGTGACCCGCACCCCCTCTCCTTCCTCCGCTCGTTGCCACGCCCCTTCCCCTTGCTTCCGCGGCCATTAAGCCCCCGTCCGTACGCCGCCACCCACCTCCACGCCTTCCAGTCGTTCACCTCCCCCTCTCATAATGTGCATCGATCCAACCCCTATAAAGGCCTCGCCACCAGCCTCCTCTAAACCTATCTGCCCCTAACCCCTGCGCGATCGGTGACAGCGGCCTGGCAACCTTCTTGCGGCATGATCCAGAGATCGAGCTCTGTTGCATCTCCATCGAGTTGCTCAGCTCGCCATCCCCACCGCGTGGCTTGAGCGATAATTGGAGTTGCTCCACAGTAGATCCAACCTCCAGGCGAAAAACCCATTCCAGGAGCCTCCATTGCCATCGAGTCATGCCTCCGCCAACCGCCTTGACTCCTGCCAGCATCTCTTCACCATCAAGCTCAACATCCCTCCTCCGCACTCCGCCTCCTGCAGCTCCTCCTCGGGCGTGTGTCGCCTAAGGCCCAAACCAACCATGAAGGGCCATATTCATCGCCTCCACCCTCCACCCTCCACCATGGAGACCGGCCACACCCCGCAACCGCTCGGACGTGAGTCGGCTGAGCTCCGCCGTGCAACTCCGCTCGACCTTGGCCGATCAAGGCTACATCCCCAACCGCCTCGACGATTAGCAACTGCTGGACCGAGGGCGAGGCCTTGATTGAACGGTTTGTGGCACGCCACGTCGCCTCCTTCCTAGCCCTGCCAAGACTTGAGGCTTGGGCCCTCCGAACCACAACCCTGCGCCTGAGCCTCCGCCTCGCCGTCCGAACTTCCAGGGGCACGTGCGATGCACGTGCGATGTGGGTAAATCGCACCGATGCCCCTGCAATTTCTAGAATTTTCAAACGAACCCCGGCTAGCCCATTCACATGCCTTACACGTGAGGCATTGAAAAAATTGTGATCAGGCCCTCCAGAGTTGAAGATTTTGCAGATACACCCTACCAGGGGTAAATTATATGGGAACCCCTCTGACTCCTTGATTTTGAAGATAGGCCCCTCCAAGAATCTTACTGAAAGAAAAACTTCATTTTATTTCTATTTAGTCCCTAAAGACTCATTTTATCATATCGTTTGCATTCAGACTCTGTTTTTAGCATATAATATGTCATTTTGGATCTTACTTCATGCTATATCTCTTTGCATAATTTATGGATAGATCTGAGGCTCTTTATTAAGGTTTATTATTCAAGAATCTCTGTTGACATATGCAGGCTTATTGTTAACAGTTTGCGCAATACTTCCATTAAAAAATTAACGATCTATTTGCAGGGATTCTATTGATGGTTTAAATTGAATTAATCTTCTTCTAATTGTTGTGGATTATTATTCAAGGATTCGATAAATGCAGGAGCCTAATTGAGGATATTTTTATCTATTCCTCTCGTATTTATTGATAACACAAATTGAAGAATCAATCCTTACAGGGGTATGCTCATGAATAATAGAAATTGATCTTTCATTGTTTTACATGATCAAATTTTATTTAATTGAGGATTCGATTAGAGAATAAAAATTTATCGATATAATCATTTTCCTTGTCTCAGTAATTTGCGGGATTATTCATATAAATATTTACCCTCTTGCCTGCTTCTGGAGTTAACTTGATAAATATTTCTGGACGTTAATCTCTTTCGATATGTGATGTGAATTGGAAATTAATTGACTATATTAATTGAGGATTTAAATCGTGACAAATCACAGATCCTGAGCCTAATCAGTATCTTTGTTTATATCCTTGTCATTGCATTTCTTCGCATATGCATTGCATTTTCTTCCAACACTGAAATGAATTGAACAAATGATTAATTATTTAAAACTAATTTAAAGCCACGCAACTAAAAATCATTATTTCATGTGTTCGACCTTGGTAGACTTGCCAAGTATAAATACTCCACAACATTCAAAGATTGTGGCTTTTGACGAACCAAATTTGTCTCCTATACTATGACAATTATCTATTCTTAAAGCGGCAAATTTGGTGTTCATCTAATGATGAATCTCGTAATCATAATGCTAAAAGTCAATAATTAAACCCCTAGCTTAATAAACCACTAAAATTCACCAATAATTCCTCATTATTATATTGTTTATATTGTGTATACTTTACATATAACTAATTGAATTTAATTACTATTATTTTATTTGTAATTATTTTCTCATAACCAATCCCTAAATATTATGTGGATTAATTGTCTATAAGTTCCTAGCCCTTAAAAAGACTCAAAATACAAAAAATAACTCAAAACCCAAAAATCGGTATTTTTAACCCCTTAAAAATACCTCCCAAAATTGTTTTTTGTACAAATGACCTTTTTTTGCTTTTTGTCCAACGTGAAACTTGTAGATCTCATCGAGACAAACAAATTTAATGTTTTGATTTTTCCCTAATTTTACCTCTAACGAATTCTTTTTCATTTTTCTTTGATTTACTATTTCTAAATTTCCTGGTGCAGCCACATAGCGTCCTTTGGGCCGTCCACGTTGCTGCCCTCTCTTCTCACCACCCGGCCTCATCCCTAGCCGACAGATCTGCCTCCACCCGCCTCCATCTCGGTCCTTCATTTCCACTCCATCTCCAACTGTCTGATCTGATCACCGATCAGATCTGAGCTGCCCCCTAGCGCCTCGCTCCCATCCAACCTATCCACCATCATCCTACGACCAAGATCAATCCACAACACCGCTTCTCCCCAGGCCGCTGGATTTCTCCCATCCCCCCATCGTAACCGTTCGCTAGCACCTAACCTCAAACGTTCGGTCCGATCTTCGGAGTTGACCCCACCCTTCATCCACACCTTCATATGTACCTTCATCCGAGCCGATGGATCGCTAGATACAACGGTGCCTGCTCATCGTCTTCCTCCTGGCCGGGCGTTAACCATTGCAACTCCTCCAAACCCTTCCATTTCTAGCCCATGTCTCCGATCACCACCCCTCTTGTAACACCTTCCCCTCATGTCCTATCTTCCTCCTTCCTCTTGTGGCCTTCTTCGTTTCACTTTCATTACTCCCCCACCTTCATTTCTCCTTCAAATGCCCCTAGACACCATGTAACGGACCTCCACCTCCACCTATAAAAACCTCCACCCCACCTCCATATCCATCATCCACCATTTTGAGGGTCTCCTCCCTAGCTTCGGTCGCCCTCCGGTTATAGTGGAGGGCGGCTCGTAGAGGCGATCATAGCTGCAAGTACTTCAGTGAGATCCGTGGGCTCCAGTCACGTTGCGGCCGCCCCATGCACTGTTGATGATATTCTTACTCTATATATGTGTGCCATGAATAGATGATTGCTCATATTTCTTTGATCAAAATGACTATGATTTTAATTCATAATATGTTGCTCAATTTAGTAATCTTTCTTGGGTATATTTGTAATAATCATCTGCAAACATAATCCTTGTGTTTCATCATTCGTTTTTCTTATACGTCATCATATAATTGCATAAAAGTCAACTAAAAATTGCGTGCATCACTTTATTGCATTGTAATCTGCATGAAGGCCATAATGCATCCCTCATTTCTGCATGAAGACCGGAAATTGAGAAATAATTCACACATGCCCTTAATTGAGAGAAATCTGATAAATAGATAGAGTAGCTCGTGTCCCTGTGTTAGGAATTGGTAGACATGCCAAGTAAAAATAATCCACAACATTAAAGGATTGTGGTTTTTGCTGAATCGAATTTGCCTCAAATACTACTACAATTAATGGCAATTATCTATTCTTAAAGAGGAAAATTTCGCGGTCATCAAATAGTCATTACCGAGGACACAGCTCTACTTTGTTTATTTATTTTGATTGATTACTATGTTGAATAATTTCAAGATTCACATGTCTTCCTTTCATGCATTTTTCAGTTGATTAATTTTCTCTTTATTTTTCTAAGATTTCTCTTTTGTGGCAGGGACCATGAAGATTGAGGACGCTAGATCATGGAGGTGTGGAATTGGGAGCTCCCGCTGAAGAAGCCGTAAAAGAATTGGTGGAGAAATTTTAGGAGAGTTTATCAGTCTGCCTGCATTTGCATACTATAAAAAAATGTGTGTAGCATGTGCATATAATTGTATTTAACTAATTGTATTTAATTAATATTATTTGCTTTGTAATTATTTTCTCATCAAAAACCCTTAAAAATTATGTGGATTAATTATCAATAAGTTCCTAACACTGAAAAAACTAAAAAATACAAAAACAATTCAAAAACAAAAATCGATATTTTTAATCCCTTAAAAATACCTCCCAAAATTGCTTTTTGTAGAAATTATCTCTTTTGGCTTTTTGTCCAACATGAAACTTGTAGATCTCATCAAGACGAACAACTTTTATGTTTTGACTTTTCCCTTATTTTGTCTCTAACTAATCCTTTTTCATCTTTCTTTGATTTACTATTTCTGAGTTTCCTGATGCAGCCATGTGGCTCCCTCTGGGCCGCTTAGGTCGCTTCCCTCTCTTCTCGCTACCCGACATCATCCCTAGCCGTCAGATCCGCCTCTACCCGCATCCATCTCGGCCCTTCATTTCCACTCCATCTCCAACGTCTAATCAGATAACCGATTAGCTTGGAGCTGCCCCATAGCGCCTCGCTCCCATCCACCCGATCCTCAATCATCCTATGACCTAGATCACTCCACAACACCCCTTCTCCCCAGACCGTTGGATCTCCCCCATCCCCTCATCATAACCGTTCGCTAGCGCCTAAACCTCAAATGTTCGAATCGATCTTTGGATCTGATCCCCACCCTTCATCCGCACCTTCATTTGAGTCGTTGGATCGCTAGATCCAACGCTGCCTGCTCATCGTCTTCCTCCAAGCCGGGTCTCGTAATGCCTTCCCCTCATGGCCCTATCTTCTACCTTCCTCGCGTGGCCATCTTCATTTCACCTCCATAACCATCCCCCCCCCCCCCGCCTTCATTTCTCCTACAAATGCCCCCAGCCACCACGTAACGGACCTCCACCTCAACCTATAAAAACCTCCACCCTGCCTCCATCTCCATCGTCCACCATTTTGAGGGTCTCCTCCCTAGCTTCGGCCGCCCTCCGATGACAGTGGAAGGTGACTCGTAGAGGCGATCATGCCGCAAGTACTCCGATAAGATCTGTGGCCTCCGGCCACGTTGCGGTCGCCCCGTGCGCCGCTGAGCACCGAAGCCGGACTGACTTCTTCGTGCAATGACCGGAGCGGCCTTCCTCACTCAACCCAATCCACCTCTGTCGCCATCTCTTCTTCCGACCTCCAGGTACCTCTTCCCCCTGGGTTTTTTGTCAATTTTCCCACAATTTTCCTACCACTCACGATAATCTTTATCATTATCTTACCACCTCAAAAGATCCGTCGTGCCACCCTCAACCTTGCCACCATCTTTGATCATCTCCCCTCTTCCATCACCAGCTCCACCTCAATCCATTTCCTCCGACAACAAGGCAGAGGACTCATTCGAGCCTCCGCCTTCTCCACCTGATCTGGCTCCCACCTCACCCCACTTCACTCCCATGTAGTGCACAAAGGCGCGCCTCAACTATTTCAGCATTGCAGATCTTCAACGATCGGAAATCACACCTAAGCTCCGATCTTGTGCTTCCTCTCTGACGAGATCCCTCCGCCTTGCCCTTCCAGACGTCAATGGAGCTCCATCACCCGCCGAGCATCATCACCGGACTCTCAGCAAGCTTCAATGACTCCTTACGCAGCTGATTGAGGGCGACAGAGCTCTAAATGGCTCACTGGATCCTCGCCTCCTCTGATAACCATCGACGGATCAAGACAGAGTAAGCCTAGTTCGATCATCTGGATCAGATGGCCTCAATGAAGCCACGTGGTCACTCGAGCCTCACACCAAGCCAATGGGCTCGGGCGACCCGAACTGGACTCCTAAGTACCACAGTCAGCCACGTGACCCGAGCCAATCGATGCCGTCCGAGCCTAGCTCCTCACGTGCAATGCACGTGAGGGCCTGGGTAAATCGTGATAAAGGCCCTGGAAGTTTCATTATTTGCACTTTGGTCCCCAAGTGCGTGCATCAATTGCGCGTCTAGGTATTTTATAGGAAGGCCCTCAAGTATTAGAGAATTATAATTTGGTCCCTACATATATGCAAAAATTTCAGAGGACTTTTGTCGATTTTCGTAAATTACAAATAGGTCCCTCCAGGGACCTATTTGTAATATTTATCCTTTTATTTCTTGCATTTTATTTACATTTGTACCCTTACATTGTTTTCTTCAAAACTTGAGCATCGTAGATCCAAATTGCATAATTCTTGGGTCATTTTGTTCCTTGTTTCATCATCTATATCATGGAATGTCTAATTTTCTCATCCGACACCATTTTTTAATATGATATATTTTTAATGTTAATGATATTCTTGCTCTATATATGGGTGACGTGAATAGATGATTGCTCATATTTCTGTGCTCAAATGAATCTGATTTTAATTCATAATTTGTTGCTCAATTTAGTAATATTTCTTGGGTATATTTGTAAAAATCATCTGCATACGTAATCCTTGCATTTCATCATTCATTTTTCTTATACATCATCTTATAATTGCATAAAGTCAACTAAAAATTGCATGCATCACTTTATTACATTGTAATCTACATGAAGGCCATAATGTATCCTGCATTTCTGCATGAAGACCGGAAATTGAGAAATAATTCACACATGCTCTTAATTGATCAAAATTCGATAAATAGATAGAGTAGCCCATGTCCCTGTGTTCGACCTTGGTAGACATGCCAAGTAAAAACAATCCACAACATTCAAGGATTGTGGTTTCTGTTGAATCAAATTTGCCTCCTATACTACTAAATTAATGACAATTATCTACTCTTAAAGAGGCAAATTTCGCGGTCATCAAATGGTGTCGTTACCGAGGACACTGCTCAAATTTGTTTATTTATTTTTATTTATTTCTTTGTTGAATAATTTCAAGATTCATAGGTCTTCCTTTCATTCATTTTTTTAGTTGAATAATTTTCTCTTTATTTTAATAACATTTCACTTTTGTGGCAGGGCCCATGAAGATCGAGGACGCTTGATCTCCATGGAGGTGTGGAGTTGGGAGCTCCCACTGAAGAGGTCGCAAAAGAATTGGTGGAGAAATTTTAGGAGAGTTTATTAGTCTGCCTGCATTTGCATACTGTAAAAAAAATGTGTCGCCTGTGCGATATTTTGACAGTCCTCATTAGAGGGCTCGCATTTTGTAAAAACAAAAGGAAAAAAAAGGTAGATCACTAGATGATCTACTCCCCCCATACACATACAACACATACACTTGCACATATACACCCACCCTTCCCCTTCTCTCTTTGTATATTTCACATTCTCCCCCCCCCCCACCCCCACCCCTTCTCTCATCTACGTCCAAGCCATTTGCGAAAATACAATCCTACCCCCTCAGCCCCTTGTATCTTAGAGTAAATACCCCTCCAAAACACCCCCTAACTCAGATTCGTTACTTAGGCTATTTGTAGCCTAAGTATAGGGGGGACCCGCCTATTCACCCATCCCTCGCGTTGTTTTGTTATACTTGGATCAATTCTTGACCTAAGTATAGGGGGACCCTCTTATTCAGTTCCGCTATATCACCCTATATGTGACCGAGCCATGGATTCATATCACTTGTGTTATGAGGACATAGCAAATATTAAGTATGGGAGGGTATATCGTATATTACTGTATATTTACTTCAGCCATAGCTTGTATTTTTAAAACTTTTTGAAAATTCTTTTTCGGGCTTGGCTTTAGTATTCTTGTAAACTGAGTTTTGTAAAAACCTGTAAAAATATTTTCTTAAAAATTGAGGGATTAATTTGTGTAAATAATCCTTTTCCAAAAAAAATCCATAAAAATTTGAAAAATTAAAAATCTTTCATTGAATGAGACTTTGACTACTATGCTTAGTAGATACTTTCAGTGAGGGAACTTCGGTCTCACTTAGCAGAGTGGGTGGTTTAGAGGACAATGTATACTCTATCCTTAAGGAACACGGGTCCGTCTATCGGTCTGTACTTACTAGGGATGTCAACGGGTCGGGTTTGGGGCGGGTATTGCTATTCCCAAACCCATACCCATTTATAATATCACTATCCATACCCGCCCATTTATTAAACGGGTAATTTCTAGCGGGTACCCATATACCCGTCGGATACCCGTGTACCCAATGGGTACCCATATCTTCGACATGGTAAATCTTAAGTTGCTAATAAATGTATGCAATATTTTCAAATATAGACGAAATAGAGTGAGATCGTGTAATATGGTGATTCGTAAAAATGAAAAATATATAGAGAATATTAAATATTTTTGTATGTTAAATATTTAACTCTTTTCTGTTGATAGTATTTATTTATTAAAGATACAAAATGGTAGTTGAATATGAATAAATGGATGGAAAGGAGAAAATTCAGTTGGATATTTATACATGTAGATCGATACATATTAGATATGAAATGGATTTGAGCCTAGTTTGATTAAAATGCAACGTACACATCTATATATATATAATTCGGGTTTGGGCGGGTTCGGATTCGGGTACCCACAAGGCAATCCCAAACCCAAACCTATACCCGCATGGGTAGTCAATTCAAAACCCAAACCCGTCCAAAAGTAAATGGGACGGGTTTTGGGTCCTTAAATGGGGCGGGTTCGGGTTGGGTACCCAATGGGTATACCCACATTGACATCCCTAGTACTTACACCCATACTGGCTGAGAGTAGATACTTTTATTCATTTGAGCTTGGTCCAGTCATTGTCTCTCCAAAGGATTAAAAAAATGAAAATTGGAATCCATAAAAATCTACAAAAACAAAAATCACACAATAATCACTAACTAAGGAATTGGTGTACTCCTGACACGCTCACATTCACTCAAAACTTGAGAATTTCGAGGACACTAGATTTCTGTGATCTTGAGACTCTAAGTTAACATGCCTTAGTCATTAGGGTTTCTAAACTTAATTATCCAAACTTCCCTAGTTTGAAAGATTTGAGCACTATCTACCTTCAAAAAAGAAAGTGATTAGCACAATCACTTTCGCAACTACATGATTAATGAGATGCATTGAGTTATCACTTGAGGAACTAGGACTAGAGATTTGAGTTTAGACCTGATCTAATGATATTCGAGGATGTAATAAAGTTAATGAAGGCTTCAGAAAACCTGAGCGTCAGCGAAACTCTAGCCAGTATGTGAACAAGTTCATATGCTACCTCTTTGATATTTACCTATGTGCCAGGGTGTGATGAAACTTAATGTTACTTGTTGATCAGTGTGCACTAACTTTTGGTAGAAGCAGTGGTGCTAGCCAACAAAAGCAAAGAAATGTCAAAGAAAGCTCTATCATCCAAATTTAAAATACAAAAAGAGCTGCCATCAGTGGTGAGCGCTCCTAAACATTTTTAAAGTGTCCACCTGGACCAAGTGCTAATCAGGACCAAGGAGTCGGGCTGACATCAAAAAAGACTCTACATCGTAAATGATATAAGTCAGGGTGTCGAAGGTATCTTAGATAGTCAAAAGAGACACACCCTGGTGTACTCCCAGAAAAACAAGTGCAGACGACTCCAATCTCGTATTCATCATGCTAAAAGTCAATAATTAAACCCATGGCTTAAACAAACCACTAAAATTCACCATAAATTCCTCATTATTATATTGTATATATTGTGGATGCTTAACCTATAACTAATTGTATTTAATTAACATTATTTGCATTGTAATTATTTTCTCATCAAAAACCCTTTAAATTATGTGGATTAATTGTCTATAAGATACTAACCCTTAAAAAGACTAAAAAAATACAAAAACAATTCAAAACCCAAAAATCAGTATTTTTAACCCTTAAAAATACCTCCCAAAATTGTTTTTTTATACAAATGACCTCTTTTGACTTTTCATCCAACATGAAAGTTGTAGATCTCATCAAGACGAACAACTTTCATGTTTTGACTTTTCCCAAATCTTGTCACTAACTAATTCTTTTTTATTTTTCTTTGTTTTACTATTTCTGAATTTCCTGGTACAACCACGTGGCACCCTCTGGGACACCCACGTCGTTGCCCTCTCTTCTCTCCACCCGGCCTCATCCCTAGCCGTCAAATCCGCCTCCATCTCGGCCCTTCATTTCCACTCCACCTCCAACGTCTGATCTGATCACCGATCAGATATGAGCCGCCGCTTAGTGCCTCACTCCCATCCACCTGATCCTCCATTATCCTACATCCAAAATCACTCCACAACACCCCTTCTCCCCAGGCCGCTAGATCTCCCCCATCCCCCCATCATAACCGTTTGCTAGCGCCTAAACCTCAAACGTTTGATCCGATCTTCGGATCTAATCCCCACCCTTCACCCACACCTTTATCTGAGACGTTGGATCGCTAGATCTAACGGTGCCAGCTCATCGTCCTCCTCCAGATCGGATGTTACCCATTGCAACTCCTCCAACCCCTTCCATTTCTAGCCCATGTCTCCGATCACCAACCCCTCTCGTAACGCATTCTCCTCATGGCACTATCTTCCGCCTTCCTCGTGTGGCCATCTTCATTTCACCTCCATTACTCCCCCGCCTTCATTACTCCTTCAAAGGCCCCCAGCCACCACGTAACGGTCCTCCATCTCCACCTATAAAAACCACCACCCCGTCTCCATCTCCATCATCCACCATTTTGAAGGTCTCCTCCCTAGCTTCGATGCCCTCCGGTGACAGTGGAGTGTGGCTTGAAGAGGCGATCATGGTCGCGAGTACTTTGGTGAGATCCGTGGCCTCCGGTCACGTTGCGCCTGCCCCGTGCACCGCTGAGCACCGAAGCCAGGCTGACTTCATCATGCGATGACTGGAGCAACGTTCACCGCTCAATCCAAGCCACCTCTATAGCCATCTCCTTCTTCCGACCTCCAGGTACCTCTTCCCCATGGTTTTTCGTCAATTTTCCCACAATTTTCCTACCACTCATGATAATCTTCATCATCATCTGACCACCTCACAAGCTCTGTCGTGCCACCCTCAATCTCGTCACCATCTTTGATCATCTCCCCTCCTCTTCCATCGCCAGCTCCACCTCAATCCATTTCCTCCAACAACATGCCGGAGAACCCATTCGGGCCTCCGCCTTCTCTGCTCGATCTGGCTCCCACTTCACCCCTACTTCACTCCCATGCACTGCACAAAGGCATGCCTGGGCTATCTGAGCATTGCAGATCTTCAATGGCCGGAAGTAGCACCAAAGCTCTGATCTCGTGCTTCCTCCCCGACGAGCTCCCTCCTCCTTGCCCTTCCGGACATCGATAAAGCTCTACCAGTCATAGAGGGCGGCGGAGGAGCTCTAAATGGTTTGTCGGATCCCAGCCTCCTCCGACAACTAGCGGCGGATGAAGACAAAGCAAGCACCGTGCGATCATCTGGATAGGACGGCCTCGATGAAGCCACATGGTCCCTCGAGCCTCACACCGAGCTGATGGGCTCGGGCGATCGAACCGGACTCCTGGGTACCACATCCAGGCACTTGACCCGAGACAACCGATGCCATCCGAGCCTAGCTCCTCACGTGCAACGCACGTGAGGGCCTGGGCAAATCATGATGAAGACCCTGAAAGATTCGTTATTTGCACTTTGGTCCCCATGCACGTACATCACATGCGCGCATGGGTATTTTATAGGAAGGCCCTCGAGTTTTAGAGAATTATAATTTGGTCCTCGTGTATAATTTTTGTAATATTTATCATTTTATTTCTTGCATTTTATTTACATTTATGCCCTTGCATTGTTTTCTTCATAACTCGAGCATCGTAGATCCAAATTGCATGATTTTAGTGTCGTTTTGTTCCTTTTTTCATCATCTATATCATGGCATGTTAATTTTCTCAACAGGCACTATTTTTAATATGATGAATTTTTTTGTTCGATGATATTCTTGCTCTATATATATGTATGCCCTGAATATATGATTGCTCATATTTCTGTGCTCAAAATGACTCTGATTTTAATTCATAATGTGTTGCTCAATTTAGTAATCTTTCTTAGGTATATTTGTATAATCATTTGCATATGCAATCCTTGCATTTCATCATTCATTTTTCTTATACATCATCTTATAATTGCATAAGAGTCAACTAAAAATTCCATGCATCACTTTATTGCATTGTAATCTACATGGACATAATGCATCCTGCATTTCTGCATGAAGACCAGAAATTGAGAAATAATTCACACATGCTCTTAATTGATCGAAATTCGATAAATAGATAGAGTAGCACGTGTCCCTGTGTTCGACCTTGGTAGACTAGCCAATTAAAAATAATTCACAACATTTAAGGATTATGGTTTTTGCTGAATCAGATTTGCCTCCTATACTATTACAATTAACGACAATTATCTATTCTTAAAGAGGCGAATTTCATGCTCATCAAATGGCATCATTGCCGGGGACACTGCTCAAATTTGTTTATTTATTTTGATTTATTTATGTGTTGAATAATTTCAAGATTCATAGGTCTTCCTTTCATGCATTTTTTAATTGATTAATTTTATCTTTATTTTTCTAACATTCCTCTTTTGTGGCAGGGCCCATGAAGATCGAGGACGCTTGATCTCCATGGAGGTGTGGAGTTGGGAGCTCCTGCAGAAGAGGCCGCAAAAGAATTGGTGGAGAAATTTTAGGAGAGTTTATCAGTCTGCCCGTATTTGCATACTGTAAAAAAATGTGTGTCGCATGTGCACTATTTTGACAGTCCTCATTAGCGAGTTTGCATTTTGCAAAAAGAAATGGTAAAAGGTAGATCACTAGATGATCTACCCCCCCCCCCCCCCCCCACACACACACAACACAACACGCACACACACTTGCACATATACACTTACCCTTCCCCCTTCTCTCTCTCTCTCTCTCTCTCTCTCTCTCCTCTCTCTCTCTCTTTGTGTGTGTGTGTATATTTCACATTCTCCCCCCCCCCCCCCCCCCCCCCACCCCTTCTCTCATCCACCTCCTAGCCATTTGTGAAAATACAATCCTCCCCCTCACCCCCTTGTATCTTAGAGTAATGACTCCAAAACATCCCCTAACTCAGATCCGTTACTTAGGCTATTTGTAGCCTAAGTATAGGGGGACCCTCCTATTCACCCATCCCTCGCATTGTTTTCTTATACCTTGGTCAATTTTTGACCTAAGTATAGGGGACCCTCCTCCCCAGTTCCTCCATATCACCCTATATTTGACCGAGCCATGTATTCATATCACTTGTGCTATGAGAACATAGCAAATATTAAGTATAAGGGGTTATACCATATATTATTGTATATTTACTTTAGCCTAGCTCGTATTTTTAAAACTTTTTGAATTTTTTTTCGGGCTTGGTTTTAGTATTCCTATGAACTGAGTTTTGTAAAAACCTTGTAAAAATGTTTTCTTAAAAATTGAGGGATTGATTTGTGTAAATAACCCTTTATCAAAAAAACTCCATAAAAATTTGAAAAATTAAAAACCTTTATTTGAATGAGACTTTGACTACTAGACTTAGTAGATACTTTCAGTGAGGGAACTTTGGTCTCCCTTAGTAGAGTGGGTGGTTTAGAGGACAATGTATACTCCGTCCTTAAGGAACACGGGTCTGTCTATCGACCCATACTTACACCCATAATGGTCGAGAGTAGATACTTTTATTCTTTTGAGCCTAGGCCAGCCATTGTCTCTCCAAAGGATTAAAAAATTTGAACATTAAAATCCATACAAATCGACAAAACAAAAATCACACAAGAATCACTAACTAAGGAATTGATGTATTCCTGACACGCTCACATTCACTCGAAGCTTGAGAATTTTGAGGACATTGGATTTCTGCGATCTTGAGAGTCTGAGTTAACATGCCTTAGTCATTAAGGTTTCTGAACTTAATCATCCACATTTCCCTAGTTTGAATGATTCGATCGCTGTATTGCACTCTTCATCTCTACCTTCAAAAAGGAATATGATCAGCACAATCACTTTCACAGCAGCATGATTGATGAGATGAGATGAGTTATCACTTGAGGAACTAGGACTAGAGATATGAGGTTAGACCTGATCTAATGATATTCGAGGATGGGAAGTTAATGAAGGCTTCAGAAAATCTAAGCGTCGGCAAAACCCTAGCCAGTATGTGAACAAGTTCATATGCTACATCTTTGATATTTACCTTAGTGCCAGGGTGTGATGAAACTTAATGATAATTGTTGATCAGTGTGCACCAACTTTTGGTAAAAGGAATGGAGCCAGCCAACAAAAGCAAAGAAATGTCAAAGAAAGGCTCTATCATACAAAGTCAAATTATAAAAAGAGCTACCACCAATGGCGAGCGCTCCCAAACATTTTTAAAGTGTTCACTTGGACCAAGTGCTAATTAGCACCAAGAAGTCAGGCTGACATCAAAAAGGGCTCTACATCGTAAATGATATAATACAGGGTGTTGAAGGTATCTTAGATACTCAAAAGAGACACACCCTGGTGTACTCCTAGAAAAACAAGTACAGACGACTCCAACTCTCTTGACGGACACTGATCAACAATCTAAAAACTTACATGTGTTGAGTAAAAAGGTACTTGAGAGGCCCCTTGTTCCAATGTGAGGGAGAGAAAAATAGACACAATCCTACGCCCTCTATCATCTAGCCGTCCACCTACACATTCAAGTCTGACGAACTAATGAGACTGTTGACTGAAGCAAGAATAGACTTATTCCCTAGTGCAGAGGATGAGTTTTACAGGAGAGTCTCTAGGACTGGAACTTAGAGTGATGCCTCGACCCGACTCTCATGAAAAGCAGTACACTTAATATCATATCCTTATGTTATATGTACAAAAAGAGAGCCTGATAATTGAGAAGTGGGATTCCTTCTGACTAGATCATGGATAAACCCATAATTTTCGAATTCCCTAAATTGAGGGTCTTCGGAAGATTAATCCTTGAAATCTTTACTTGCACTGTCAGGAATTAATCCGACTCCTTCATTCTATAGATGCTCGAGGACAGCACGGTTAAAGTATAGGGGTATGATGAATCCCGTATTCATCATGCTAAAAGTCAATAATTAAACCCCTGACATAAATAAACTACTAAAATTCACCAATAATTCTTTGTTATTATATTATATCTATTGACGGGTCCGTAAATCGTGGTCTTAAAAATTGGTTTTTATCTTTCGTGCTTAAAGAATAGAATGTCGTTCGTTGTAGGCAGCGATCGAAATCCGTTAAGAAATAACCACAAAATATTAATCAATTTTAGTCATGTGGTTTTATGTTTATTTTACTTGGGCAAGTCCCAAGGTCTAACACAAGGAGGCAAAGGAACAAATTAGAGTTGTGTCTATCAAAATTCGTGCACGATTTTCAAAGCGGTCTTTTTTTGGAATTTTTAATGCACATAAGGGATGCAAGATGCAATTTCGGCCAATTTCAGGGACAAAAATGTAAATTATGATCAACCAATGTCCAAAAAATATAAAACTTGGCCACAATGCAAAATATGATGAAATGAATGCACTGAAATTTTTTGGAATTTTTGGATGCAAAATGAATTTTTTATGAATTTTTGAATGCAAACAGAATGATTTTCAATATTTAATTATGATAAATACTAAACCAACTTATTTTCGAGGACCAAAATTATCTAAGATCTATCACTAGGTGATTGATCTCAGAAAAATCCTAAACCTCAAAAATGTGAGATCTAATACCTATTAAAAATTAAACAGTGAAATGTGCAAAATGATTTTTACAGGACAAATTATGAGTGCAAATGAAATTCTTTTTGGGCACAAAGTCAAGTACAATAATCTCTACAATATATGATTTTTCGGTGATTTGTAGAGCAATGGTAAATTAACTATGAATTTTAGAGCACAAAATGGGCAAAGTTCGCAATTTTTCACAAAATAACTGATTAATAATTAACCATCAATCGTAAAAATAATCGCAAGGTGTCCAGATGTAGAGAATTAAATGACAAACATAATTCTATTTTTGGATAAATGAAACATGCAATGTACGAGTCAGAAAGCACAGAGGAACACAGGGGTAGAAGTGCAAGAAATAAAATAACTAAATAATACAGAGGGGACTTGTATGAAATTACCAATAATGCTGGGGGCCTTTCTGCAAAATTCCAAAGGGGCACGTGCGTAGCACGTGCCCTCTGGATCTGGACTTCGCTGTAGATCTCAGGAATGGTAGGGACTGCTTTGCAATTTGCCCGCTCGTCTCACGTGTGGATCACATGCAGGTGTTGGCTCGAGGGAAGACCTCCACGTGGCGCTTCCTGCTAGCCTCGGTCCACCCGAGGCCCTTGATGTGGATGCTGGCTCGGACGGAGCTTCGGAGTGGATCTAGTCCGTTGGTGCGGATGGAGTCGGACGGATGGGAAGGGCTCGGCCTCTCCTGGCGGAGCCTAGTGGTGCGGCGAGTCGGCCAAGGCGAGGGGGCGAAGGAGCTTGGTGTTGGCAGCTCCTGTGGCGAGGCAGTCGGTGTTGAGTGGCGGTGTGGCGGTAGTCGGAGACGCGGAGGCTGTCGACGAAGCGTGAAGTCGGTGGAGAAGATGGCCAAGGCGGTCGATGGAGCTCGATGCAGGAGGCGGAGAAGGCGATGGCTGACCCACGGCCGGCGGGCGTCGGAGGCGAACGGCGGCGGTGGATGATGTTGTCATCGATGGTGATGACGGCGTTTGTCGTTGACGGAGAAGATGCGAGGCGGAGGCGTCTCCAGTGGTCGGCGAAGCTGTGCGGAGATGGAGAAGGGAAGACGGAGCTCCGAGCGGAGAGAAGCTCAGAGGCGGAGGAGTGTGCGTGGAGCTATGACGAAGAGAGAGAGAGAGAGAGAGAGAGATCTTACGGAGGAAGAAGGGTGTACCTGGAGGAGGGCTCGACGGTGGTCGACCGGAGCTGAGCAGCGGCGGATAGCTTGGCTGCGACCAGGGAATCACCTCGGATCACGCCGCAAGGAAGGCTGACGGCGGGTTGTTACCACCGGCGAAGAGGCCTACTTCCAAGAATCGGTGGATGGTTGTCGATGCTGTCGGCGGTGCCCTTAAATAGGGAAGAGGGTCCGACGATGGAGGAGAGGCTCGTGGAGGAGGTGGTTGACGGCGAGGGATTAGGCGGAGGTTACGGAGGGGTAGGCCGGAGATGGTGGAGGACGTTGCGGAGGCAGATGGCGAGAATGGCAGGGGCGGCGGTTGCGAGGGGATTTTGGAGAGGGGTTTGGAGATGACGCACAAGCGCCGTTCGATCAAGCGAGATCGAACGGCTCCTGTAGCGACACGTGGCGGATGATAAGAGAGGGGGCGCGCCGCACGTGCTTGGCGCATGCCTAGGGGCACATGCCTCGTACGTGCGGTGGTTTTTTAATTTTAATTTTTTTAATAAAAACGAATTTAAAAGGGGCCAAAAAAGGCTGACACGTGGCGGCCTCAGGGGTGCCACATGTCAGCACCAGAAAAATTCTTAGAAAAAGAATTTGTAAAATCAGAAATAAATATCAAATGATCTCTGATCGAAAAAGTTCCTTCACGAAAAATGCCTGTCTCGATGAGATCTACAACTTTCATGAAACATCAAAACCAAACTCGATCAAATGCACAAAGTGAATTTTTGGGGTATCTCATGTACATAGAATACCTTGATTTTGGGGTTTTATAATTTTTTTGTTATTTTAAAATCCAGAAAAAATATGGATAAATCAAAGATAAATAAAGACACCTAAATCTATTTTTTTATTTTTATTAATTAAGAAAATATGTACATAAAATGTAAGATCAAAAACCGCTAAAATACACAATGTACAAAAGAGGCCCAAAACCCAACTTTCACATATGAGCTCCGATTCACTTGAAGTTGGTCATGTTTTGAAGGTAATTGAATGTCGATTAGTTCAAAAGTGAGTAGGATCAAATCGGACACTGGATGGGGAAGATATGAGGGTTTTAGTCTGAAACTCTTGAAATTAGGGTTTGGGTTTTTGGTCCACTTATTTAGGTTAGTGATTTTTTTATTTTTCATTTATTCTTGTTAGTGATATGTACATAGTGGAGGTTGTTTTGTGTCATTCGGAGTTAGCATGAAGAGTTAAAAATCCGAGAAGTTAGGCTATTTACATGTCATTTTTTCTTGATTTTTGGCTTCTTATTTTGTGCAAAAATTATGGATAAAATGTCATTCTTATGAAAAACATGCATGAATGCTAATTATGCAGAATAGATGCAAATATACTGTTGATTTTGAGGGAATTGAGCTTAATAAATGAGATTTCGAGTGATGAATCCGAGATTCATCATCCCCCTATACTTAAACCATGCTCGTCCCTGAGCATCAAAAAGAAATGCAATGAGGTGAAATGAGATTGGGTTCCATACCAAGACCATGAACTGAAGGTGAAAGTGAAATAAACTCGACCTTTGGATTATTTGTGTGTCGGAACTTCTGTGAGACTTAGAATTTTAAAATCAACAGCCCTCAAGTTCTACACATCATTGTCACAGTTTTAGCTCAGAAGTCATCTTAGATCAATCCTCTTCCCAAAGTATACCCTATGAACATTGAACAACCGACTCGTGTGTGAAAGGTTTTAGCTCTTCCCATCCAGAATGTCGGACTACCATGCTCCTATCCTCTCCAGTAACTCGTCCTCAGGGAGTCGGGTATTTCCTTCTAAGGTCTGTCGTGTTGTGTTCACAATCGAAATGGGGGAGAAGTTAGAAAAAAGAGAAAAGAATTGGAGGGTGGCCAGTGTAGTCACCTCTCCTTGTGAAGATGGCCAGTGTAGCCGAGTTTTCACCAAGATCTGCAGGTTTCTTGAAGCTTGGACCTTTTTGGTCAGATTTTATTTGGTAGAATGCTTCTTTGTATTTGGAATTTTTGGTGGTTCTTCTTAGATCTTGTTGTGCCCCTACGGATATAGAATCTTTTTATTCCGTACATTTTTTTGGGGTCTTAGAAAAAATTGTGCACATCCGTCCATCCCTTTTTCGAAGCTTTATTTCAACCCGTGCTCCAGTCTTTAGATTTCCACGCTACCAGAAAAGAGATCACACAGTCTTCCAACATCTCGTCTGAGTTGAGCTAAGTGCATAGTGCGAGAGTACAAATTAATTCCCTATTCCAGAGTTGTACCCAGAATGAAGAGATCAAGTTAGACACTAAGAGTCGAACGTTGCACATTGTCATGTGGAACTTAAAGAATTAAGTCAAAAGACTTGAAGCTCTTAAAATCCTATTTCTCGGTGAAGTTCCTTTGAAAATTAGGTGGCTTAAGGTCAAGTCCATACCACTCTCTGTTTCTGCTCACAACTCGGTTTAGAACCCAATGACTTTTCACAGATGCAGATGAATGTGATGCTGGATAAGTGCAGGTGTGTGAAGTGCATACATTTTTTTTTCTTTTCTTCTTTTTTTGTCAATGCAAGAATGGATAAGAAGCCATTTTTCAAAATTTTTGGGCAAAGTCAGTGTTAGTAGCAAAATCTCTTTTTTTCATTTTTTGTTTTTTTTGTTTGTTTTTTTAATTACCCACCCCGTAAATACATATAGACTTACGCGAAAGTACAAGATATGGGTAAAATATATACAAAGTATATACACAGACCCCCTATACTTAGCGAGTGTTGTGTCCTCAGAGCACAAGAAGCATAATGAAGACATAGCTCGGGCTAAGCGGAAGAGAGTTAAAAATTTATATACAACGGGCAAAGAAGAAGAGCGGCAAAGAGGCAGTCATGATATGTGAATGAGGAGAGTATATACAGGTGGATGTCTGTTCCCCCTATACTTAGGCTTTGGTCAGCCTAAGTATAAGAGAATGGTGGAAATGGAGTGATCAGGAGAAGGAGTGTGATGAGAGAAATGGTATTATACAAATGGTATCGGTCCCCCCTATACTTAGGCCTTGGCCTAAGTAGAGGAAGAAGCTGTACAATGGGCTCGATGTGGTCAGGAGGGAGGGTGGGTTTGATCTGATGGATTTTCAATGTCCACATTCTGCGTAAAATAGATGGCCTCAACTTGAATTGCCTGCTCTTTGGGTGATTCAATATATGGCTTCAGCGATTGTCCATTTACTGCGAAAGGTTGTGCATCCTCTTTGAGTTCGGCAATATCTACACTTCCATTGGTATGCACATCGATGATAATGTATGGCCCCGTCCATTTGATTTTAGTTTCCCATGAAAATCTTTAACCGAGCATTAAACAACCAAACTTTCTTCCCAGGGACAAAGGTCTTTTCTCGAATGTGTCTATCATGCCATCTCTTGACCTTGTCCTTATAAATCAAACTGTTGTCATATGCCCAATTTTGGATTTCAATTAGCTCATTCAGATTTAGGTCCCGACATAATTTCCCAAGGTGACAACTCCAATTCAACTTTTTGATCACCCATTTAGATTTGTGGATCAATTCTGCAGGTAGATCGCCCATAGATCATCCTAAAAGGTGAAGTACCGAGTGGGGTCTGCTGTCCTATAGGCCCATAGGACTTGGTCCAATAGCTTCGACCAATTCTTCCTATCTGGACGGACCAACTTTTGAAGAATACCCTTCACCTCTCTATTAGAAACCTCTGCCATGCCATTAGATTGTGGATGTTATGGGTTGGCTATTCTATACTCCAATTTGTACTCCTTAGCCAAAGATCTCATCTCCTTGTTCACAAAGTGGCTACCTCCATCAGAAATCAAAACTTTTGGTATCCCGAACCTTGCAATGATATTATCCTTGATAAACTTACAGACAGTTTTGCTATCTGTGGTTTGGGTTGGAATAGCCTCTACCCATATTGATAAATAGTCGACCGCTAACAAGATGTACTCAAATCCATTGCTATTAGGAAAGGGATCCATAAAATCAATCCCCCATGCATCGAAAACATCACAGAAAATCATTGGTTGCATGGGCATTTCATCTCTATATCCCACAGTCCCTCCCATCCTTTGGCAAATCGGGCATGACCGTACAAATTCATTAGCATCTTTAAATAAGGTCTGCCAGTAAAATCCACATTGGAGTACCTTGTGCACGGTTCTTATCCCGAATGGTGTCCTCCAGCCTCGAGAGAATGACAATGTGTAAGGACACTCTGATATTCCTCCTGAGGAATACATCTTCATCGGACACAATCCAGTCCTTCATAGAAAAGGGAAGGATCGTCCCAATGGTATTTTCTTGAATCTGACTTTAATCGATCAATCATTCTCTTGGTCCAACCAAAGGGAACCTTCTTGGAGACAAAATAGTTCACTATGTCGGAATACCATGGGGTTGAATCAATGACACAAACTGATTCGTCTGGAAAAGTTTCCTTAATTGGTCCGGTATCGGGATGATCGTTTTGCTTGATTCGGGAAAGGTGATCACCAACAACATTCTTTATTCCAGGTTTATCCTTGATTTCCAAATTAAATTCCTGTATTAACAAGATCCATCTCAAAAGTCGTGCCTTGGCATCCTTCTTATCCATGAGATATCTGATTGTCGTACGATCTATGAAAATAGTCACCTTGGAGCCCAATATGTATGATCTGAATTTTTCAAGGGCCCAAACAACCGTGAGCATTTCCTTTTCAGTCATTACGTAATTTCTCTATGCAGGATTCAACACTTTGCTCGCGTAGTGAATCGCATAAGGAATTCCGTCTCTTCTTTGTCCAAGTACCGCCCCGACAGCAAAATCCGATGCATCAGTCATGATCTCGAAGGGAAGAGACCAGTCGGGAGCTTGTAATATCGACGATTCACAAATTTTCTTCTTCAGAAGCTCGAAGGCCTCTAGACACATGTGATTTACAATAAACTCGGTGTCTTTGCCTAAGAGCTCAGTCAGTGGGCGGGCGATCTTTGAAAAATCAGGGATGAAGCTTCGATAAAATCCAACATGCCCTAAGAAAGACCTCACTGACTTGACGTTGGTTGGTGGCTCAAGTTTTTTGATCACATCCACCTTGGCAGGGTCGACCTCCATTCCCTTTTTGGAGATGACATGCCCCAACACGATACCCTCAGTCATCATAAAGTGACTTTTCTCCCAGGAGAGTACCAAATTAACCTCCCTGCATCTCTGGAGGACTTGGTCCAAGTGCGCTAAACATGTATCAAATGAATCACCATGAACCAAGAAGTCATCCATGAAGACTTCCAGGAAATCACCAACCATTTCGGCAAATACGGCAATCATGCACCGCTGAAATGTGCCTGGGGCATTACAAAGCCCGAATGGCATGCGCTTGAATGCATAAGTACCGAATGGACATGTGAAAGTTGTCTTTTCCTGATCCTCAGGAGCTATAGCTACTTGATTGCAGCCTGAGTACCCGTCAAGAAAACAGAAGAATGCTTTCCCTACAAGTCTCTCCAAGATTTGATCAATAAATGGCAGTGGAAAGTAATCTTTCTTGGTCGCAGCATTCAGGCGCCAGTAGTCGACACAGACGCCACAACGTGGGTACTCGGGTCGCGATCTCTACCCCCTCCTCGTTGGTAACCATCTGGATTCCCGACTTCTTCGGGACGACATGAAGGGGGGCCACCCACTTGGAGTCAGAAATTGGGTATATAAATCCTGCTTTGCACCATTTTTCTATCTCTTTCTTAACCACTTCCCGAAGATTGGGGTTTAATTTTCTTTGAAATTCACGAAAAGGGCTTGCATTGTCCTCAACATAAATTTGGTACGAGCAGAGAGCGGGGTTTATTCCTATGAGATCCGACACAGTCCAACCGATGGCTTTTCGATTTCGCTCAAGGACTTCGTGTAATCTAGACTTCTGATCTAGGGTTAAGGATGAGCTAATGATCACAGGGAATTTTTCTTTGGGTCCATTCAGAAATGCATACTTTAGCGTGGGAGGTAGTGGTTTTAGCTCTGGCAATCCTGAATCATCAATTAAATCTGGTTGAATGACTCTTGCATCTAGCTCAGTATCGGTTGGTGGTGAATCACTGTGTGAGATGCTGGCTACCAATTCCGAAGAAAGGTGAGTCAGATCGCTAAAGTAGAATGGTAATTTCGCCAGAGCCATGTCCGACTCGTCATCGATATTTGTTGATTGTCCCAAAGGTGATGGGACTAACAAATCCGAGAGGATTTCTGTGACATCAAGAGTGTAATAATCTGAGTGTTTAGATATGCTTGGAAATATCTCGCAAACTGCATTGTGCATCATTTCTTCTTCTGAGGATATGCTTTCCATCTGTATGTCTTCCAGTTGGTCCCACGACCCAGTGGTTCTGAGGACATTGCATTCTGATGTTTTGGCATCTTCAGTGGTGGATTCAGAGTCTGGACTTTTCCACCTTGTTTATTTCATCTCCAAGTCTACTTCTCCTCCTGGAGAACGGAATTTCATCATGCCAGAACCGTAATCGAATACAGCCTTAGCGGTTCTTAAGAATGGTCTTCCGAAAATGATTTGCGATTCTTTTCAATGGTTTAGAGTCTCCATATCAAGGACAATGAAGTCCACTTTGTATTATGTACCCTCGATAATGATGATGACATTCTTCACTTCTCCCTTAGGTCTTTTAGTGGACTTATCAGCAAATTGGAGTAAAGATGATGATTTCTTGAGAGGGCCTAACTCCAATCTATAATATAAGGCTAAGGGTAGAAGATTTATGGAAGAACCATTGTCGAGAAGTGTGCGTGCAAACGCAATGCCGCCAATGCGACTCTCCACATAATGGGCGCCCAGATCCTTTTTCTTTCTTGGCAGATGCTGATTTTTGACACATTTGGTGGTGGCAACTGTCAAGATGTGAGTCTCCACAAATTGACTTGTTCTCTTTGTACGAATCCTGGTGGGAGTGCATTTTGCCTTCAAATATTTCTAAAAGGTTGGATTACTGGCCACATACTGATCAAAGGGCACTTTGAATGTGATATTTTGCTGGCAGAACCTTTCCATCACTGGGTCATCTTGAATGTTTTTCTTTTGTTTTCCCTTTTTAGGAGCATGGGGGAAAGGAATGGAAGTATTTGAGACAGGAGATAGAGGGCCAGAATCATAAATAAGAGCATCTTTATTAAACTCGGAGTTTTTATTACAATCATAAGATTTTTGATAATAATCAAAATCAGGTTGCTGAAAAGATAACAAAGGTAATTTTGCAGCAACTAGAGGTTCAAGGTCCTCTGCAGACTCCATAGATGCTTTCCCTTTCTCTTGTGCTGGGTTCTTCAGGCGTCCTTCTTCATCCTCATAGGAAGTATCCTCCGGCCGATCTACTGAGTCTTCATCGTCCACTTCCCTAGCCCGGTCAGGTACGGCCACAGTCCTTCCGCTTCTGAGTGACATGGCATGGATATTGTCAAACGACAGGATCTCATGTTCAGATGTGGAAGTATACCTGGCCATTGTGTTGAGATGATTGAGATTTGTTCAAGCTATTGGGGTTAGCTTGAACTTGGGCGGGAATGGTTGTGGCTGGGACAGTCTGCTCATCCTTCCATCGGGATAGACGTTTAACATCCACCCGTAGATCATACAGCTCATTTCGGAAGCTGCGAATTTCTTCAAGCATTTGCCTCTGGATATCAATCGGTTCTTCTGGAGGGTTGGATGATTGAGCTGATGGTCTGGAAGCTTGGTGTTGCTGACGGTATTACTGAGGTTGGTTCTGGCGATTTTAGGGTTGCTGCTGCTTCGGATGCTGAGAAGATGCAATGTTCTGAGGGTGTTGTGGAGGCTGAGGAAATGCGACATTATAGAAAGTGGGTGGACGTTGATAAGGATGGCGTTCCCCTATACTACCATGTCGGGTAGTACCCTGTGTGTACCAAATGTCGTTTATTTCGAATGTCAGGGGCGGGGCTTCCTTGACTATTTCGGCCGGTGGGGGTGGCTGCTGGGAAGCTTGGGCATAGGATTGGTCCTGGACCCATGGTTGTTGTTCTGATCCTGGCTGCTCCTGGATATGATGCACAAGGTAGATTGGGATCGTAGATGCAGTAGGCATCCCTATCTCGAACATCTTCGTAGTGAGCTCCTTCATCTGCTTTGGAAATTGAGAGATCCTGTTGTCGATGTCGCTCATTCTCTTATCCACTATTGTCAATTTATCAGCTATGAAGTGCATGTTTGGAATTAAGTCCTCCGTTATTTCTGCGACCGTCTGCTTCCCATCTTTGGCTTAAAGGGTGTTCAGGGAATCAGTGTATGCTCTACTGACAATCTGAGAACGGCTTGTTTCTTCCATCTGCTCCAGTATTTTCCAGACGGTTTCAGCTCCATGTGATGTGTAATTCCCTCCGCAGGCAGCGCTAACTAACCCTTGAGTCTCGTAGTTGAGGCCAGAGTAGAGTGACTGGACTTGGATGTTGTTGTCCAGGTCATGGAAGGGACATTTCTGTAGAAAGTCCTTAAACCTATCCGACGCCTCACAAAGTGGTTCATTGGGCATCTGAGAGAAACTGGTGATGCGGGTCCTCATTTGATTGGTCCGACTCAAGGGGTAGAATTTTTTCAAAAATAGGTTTTTGAACCTCTCATAAGTAGTCACAGTCACCCCCAAGTTCTTCACCCAGTAGTTTACTTTCCCTTTCAAGGCGAAAGGTAGTGCAGTGAGACGAATATAGTCTTGGCTGACTTGTGGGTGCCTCAGATTAGAACATATCAGCTCCAGGTCCCGCAAGAATTCATATGGCTCTTCAGTCGTATTACTATGGAATTGAGGTAATTGACTTACAAAATGTGGCTTCAATTCATAGTGGATATCTGGTTGTGGTGGCTGCAAATAATTCCACACTTTATACTGTCCAGTGTTGTATGCGGCTTCCATTGGCAGTTCTTCCCCAGCATTCAACTGCTCAAGTTGTGCTCTTTGTAACTGCTGTTGCTGCTCAGATGTAGCCAATCTCGCTAGAATCATTTGAATAGCATCGTCATTGGTTTCATCTTTAGGATCTTTCTTGGAAGACATCTTGGGTGGCATCTCTTCTTCTTCACCTTCAGAATATAAGGGGTTCGAGTTAATAGAGTGGAAAGAATTGATGCAACAGTTTTCCTCGATCTGTTTTGGTGAGAAAGAGACAGTGTGGGTCTGTCCTCCCTCTAGGAAGAAGAACGAATCGTAAGAATAAGGTTCTTGGGAAGGATTTCCCGGAGGCCAAGCAGGTCTAGAGTAAGAGTCTCTCTGGGCTTTTGAGATTGGAGAGTTTGTGGTAGTGAAAGAAGGGTTCGTGGAGTCCGAACAAGAATTACCACAATCTTCCATTCTCGAGGTCAACAAGAGGTTTGCGGTTTATGATGTGGGCACAAGTGTGCAGTATTCGCTGATTACTTACTTTCTACGTACAAAACAAACACAATACAAAGATTTCTTTCACCGACTCACTCAGTGAAGGCCGTAAGAGGTCGGTCAATTATCTTGTCAGTTTTAATTGGTGAGAATTCAAGTCTTGCCAGCCGTTTAAACGAGCTGTTAGTTGCCGATATTTCCTTAAAGATTGTCCCGAGTTCGTAAGACTAGTTGCATCCACTTTTAGCCAGTATAGGTGTAAGTACGGACCGTAAAACGGCTACCCGTGTTACTTAAGGACGGAGCCTTGCGCAGTGTCCTTTAAACCACCCACTCTGCTAAGAAAGTCCGGACCGTAAAATGGCTACCCGTATTCCTCACTGAGAAGTAGCTAATCATTTTTAAAATCAGTAGTCTATATGAAAATCTTGGCTTGGCTTTATCCTAGTGTGCGTCTCTCTCCTCGCTGCAAGATAAAATCAAACAATGTCAGGGTTGCTGATGAATCCATGATTCATCATCTTTATTCTTTTATTTTAGCTAAAATCCTTAGTAAAACACATGTACATATTCATTAATTCTCATTATTTACCATTCACCATCTATTTGTTAATAGTGTATATTTATCATTCTTTTTAACCAAAATAAAAGAATAAAGAAGAAAAGAAAAAGAAAAGAAATAAAGAAGGATGTATTTATGGAATAAATGCAGACTGGCCCGAACCCCGAGAGAAGGCCAAGAATTGACCTGATCGACCACGAATAAAGTAGGGGGAGATAGGGTCCATAACTTATAAAAATCAAGAAAACCAAATCTCACTTGTACACATTCATCATTTTCCACCTTGTACATATTTTCACATATTTTATTTGTCAATAAAACAACTTCAAACAAAATATTTCCTTCTTGAAAGTTGTGTGTAATAATGTATACTAATTTATAAAAATATCACAAAAATTATTTAACCAATAAATAAATAAATACAATGAACCTAAAAAGCCTAAAAGTCCAACTTCTCACGTTCATAACTATTTATAGAAAACTCCAAATTGACCAAACTCACTTTTAAACATTGCTTTATAATTAATACTATTTAATAAAAATATCAAAAAAATTGTGGAACAAAATATGTGAGTTTTGGCGTTTGGACCCCTTTGTATATATGTACATTATGTGTATAAAACTTCTTTATTTTCTATCTATTTATTTGTAACTCCAAATAACTTAATTATTTTTTTGAAATGTTCGTAAAAATAACTAGAAAAATATAAAAAAATAATTTAAAATAAATGGTCAATAAATACCAATAAATCTCAAAATCTAAAAGCCGTAAAGTCTAACTTCCGAACCTCATAACTCGGTCGTATGAACTCCGATTTGAGTGTACTCACTTTTAAAGTTCATTTTGTAAAAATATATATATCAAATAAAAGTAGTTTCACTGAGATTAGAGTTAATATGCAAAAAGTAGGTTTTGGGACCTATTGGGTATACTTGTATATATGTACATATTGTATATATTTTTATTTCTTTATTTATTTGTGCACATATTGTATTTTTAAATATTTTGTATATATTTATTTTAATTATATAAAATAAAAATAAAAATTATAAAATCTGAAAATAATCAAAAATAAAATAAAGTATGTATCACATAGGTATTTTATACCTATTAATAAAGACTCTTATTTATTTTACCTTATTTAATTCATTTATTTTATTTATTAAAAATCATCATAAAATTATTTATTAAATTACTAACATTATTTATTTTCATTATTTTGTAATTTAAAACCAATTTTTTATCTATTTATTTTATTTATCTCTTATTTAATCTGTTGTTTCGTCCTTTTCCCTATTTCGTCCTTTTCCTCCTTCAGCCCAAATAAACTGCTCGCCAAGCCGTTTTCTCCTAATTTTCTAGAGTGGCTCGTTGATCCGATCGAGTTGATTTCTTCACCAAAATAAAGATTTCACAACCCTCATTTTCGCCCATATGAATTTTCAAATTTTTGCCTCGTTTTGCGCGCCGAATTTTCATTCGAAATTTGACATTTCTCATCTTATAAATAAGCCCCCGTCTTCTTCCTCCTCCCATCTTTGGCCATTTCATCCTCCTCCAAGGAGCTCCGATCATCGTGAGTGACAGCCGACCTTCGTTGCAGTGAGGAGAGGACGCGAGGGCCTTTGATCCGACGATCCGTCGCCGTGCTCCGCCTCGCCGACGAGCTCGAGCCTCCGGCACCGCCGAGCCATCGAGGCAACGACCCGAAGCTTCTCGGAGCTTCAGTCCAGGAAATCCACTCCATTTAGGTAATCTTAGATTTGTTTTCATTCTGATTTTGCTCGACTATCATTTGATTTCAGTAGCCGTAGATCCATATCTGATGTCCGATCACTTTGATCGGAGGACCGTCATCCCTGTTTGATACACAAACCGCCGCACGATCATTCTTCATCTCCAATTCCCTGCATATTCTTCTTCTATCTTCCATACCTTCCAGATCCAATCACGGATATTCCAGGCTCCAAATCCCCCACCGCCGATGGAGCCCCGCTCACCCTTCCTATTATGTTCTAGACCGAGCTGTGCGTCCGAGTCGTTAATCTGTTGCAGGTATTGACTCATTCCCTGGAGCAATCTCGCAGTCATCTTGCAGGCATCGCAGGCTTACGAAGATCAATACCTTCATCTAAGATCAGACGGAGAGAATAATTGGAACCTCCATCAATGGAGCTCCTTCGTGTTGTAGCAGATCCACCATGCACGGCTCCTCTACATCAAGGTACTGCCATTCCTCTCATGAATAATACAATCAATATGCACACGTGAGTTAAAATATCCTTCCCATTGCATTAAATCCCGCGAGTTGTATTGATTCTTTTTTGGCTAAAGTTAATCTGAAGTGGGAATTTGAGTTGAAATTGAGATTTCATATCAAAGTGATTTTGAGAATATTCTTTGGTGATTACGTAATCTGCATCCGTATGTGAATGATAGATTTGAACAAAGGTTTTGCTGCACCCGTCATGACTATTTCATAAGATTTCCGTGAATTTGAAAATCCAGATTTAACATTAACGGAGAATTGCTTAATCCTTGTTCCGATTTGAATCAAATCGAGAAAACGTACTCTTGTTTGTAGCAGGGGAGTCGAGGAGAGCAGTCGATCCGCCCCTTATTCAATCGTCCGGGCATCCGAGCAGCAAGAAGAGCGTCATCTGATCTGAGTGGAAGAACATCCGAGGACCTCAGTTGCAGCATCCAATCCACACGAGTCGACGCCCGAACTTTCATCACCCCTGATCGTGACCATCCGATGCGAAACGGCAACGCCGCCACTTAATTCAAAAGGGGGAAGAACTTTGTCTCTTCCAGATCTATTGTGATCCCCACGATCATCTGCCAATCCTAAGGCGTGCCGCTCAGCCACGCGTCGACACATCAACCTTCCGACCTGAATAAATCTGACATTTCAGAAGCTTCTCCGCCGGCTGCTTAAGGGGTGCACATTATCTGTACGTGCCCAACAGATTTCTGGGTAAATTTCTTATCAGCCCCCGATACTTACACGTATTACATACTAATCCTGAGTTGTACAGCTGCACGTGAACCTCTTGTGAATACCTGGAAGTTTTACTTTTGAAACTCTGCATTTCTTATTTGTTGTGAATTGATTTGGAAATTTACTTTACTTGCACATTGATTCATTTCCAATTGATTTCACGTGATCTACAGATGAATGTTTTGTGAACTTTACACCATTATCCCTTATTGATTTCTATATTAGTAACTTTGTGGAAATTATAGTCCAGTTCCTGTTGAGTTGCATTTTATTTGGTCTATTGCATGAAATAATCATCATTTTTCTCCATAATTTCTATAAAAACTACTATAAGTTCATATGATGTTGCTTTGATTCTCACAAATTTGGTTTTGCAAATTATTTTCATTTGTTATTTCTAATAATTCCAAAACTCCTAAAAAGTGTATGTTTGTGTTAAAAACCAATAAAAATTAAAAAGATAAAAATTAACAAAAACCCAAGAGTAGCTTGGTTAGTTTTCCTCTTTTATTTCATTGCTTGTCTTTGAATTGAATAACCCTTGCTTAATAACTGTTGCCTCCTTGAGTTCGACCCTGGGAGCTATACCAGGATAATAACTAAATAGCGAAAATCCATCGTTTTCTTTTATTGCTTTGATTGGATTTAATAAATTTTTTTGATTCAGTCAGTTTTTCTTTGGGTACAACGACCAAGTGATATTTACCGGCCAATCAGTTGCTCTCCTGCAGAAATTCTTGATTTTATGGTTTTTTAAGATCGGCTATATTTACCAGTCCCAGTTTTAGTTAGATGACCACTGAAGAATTTAAATGAGCACAAATACACGTCTATCGTCCAGTCCCAATTTCCTTTAGAATTATGTGATAAAACAAGAGGGAGGAGTTCGGAAAAAGCCGATGCACGCGAAAACAATGATGGATGCTCAGTTGGAACACTTATAGTGCTTCCTCGCAATATCCATGTGGGATGCAATACAGAATTGAAAAAATTATTCTAAATGCGTGCAAGCCAATGAAAACCGCACCTAAGCATAAAGTTCTATTAGCGGGCAAGAATTGATTTAAATTTTGGATAAGTTGAACGATCTATGTGCATCTCAGTTAAAGTGCAGTGTGGCCTTAGATCCTACTAGCACAAGCAAAAATATAAATGATCTGAGAGTCGTATGTGCAGGTCTATCCTGATAGCCACTCAAGTCGGGCCCCACCCTCACCGGAGAGTGAAACAAGCCACGACACACCACAGAAAAGTTCGAGGTCTTTTTTACATGCGCGAGAGTCCAAACGGAAACCGCTGTAAATGAGCAAGTAAATAAAATTACAGAAATTAAAAATCTAGACTCTACGCTCTCTCACGACTCGACTCGATCTTAGTTTAATTGCGGCTTTACGGATGCCGGTGAAGATGCGTCAGTTTCTTGAAAACCACTCCACATACGCCAGGTACCTCGCAAGAAAAATAAGAGAGATAATGTAAGAGAGTGACTCAGAAAATCAATAAAAAATGAGAGAAATAAATGTTGAAAAATAAATGCGGGAAATAAGATGGTATTTATAATGAAGAATTCGGGGGTCAGACTACCCAAATGCGAAAAACCGAGCAAGAAAAAAATTCAAAATACAAACTAAGTTGTTTGCCTCCCTGGCAATGGCGTCACCTGATTTACGGTTTTAAAAATTGGTTTTTATCTTTCGTGCATAAAGAATAGAATGTCGTTCATTGTAGGCAGCGATCGGAATTAGTCAAGAAATAACCACAAAATATTAATCAATTTTAGTCATGTGGTTTTATATTTATTTTACTTGGACAAGTCCCAAGGTCGAACACAAGGAGGCAAAGGAACAACTTAGAGTTGTGTCTATCAAAATTCGTGCACGATTTTCAAAGCGGACTTTTTTTGGAATTTTGAATGCAAATAAGGGATGCAAGATGCAATTTCGGCCAATTTCAGGGACAAAAATGTAAATTATGATCAACCAATGTCCAAAAAATATAAAACTTGGTCACAATGCAAAATATGATGAAATGAATGCACTGTTAATTTTTTTTGGAATTTTTAGATGCAAAATGAATTTTCTATGAATTTTTGAATGCAAATAGAATGATTTTCAATATTTAATTATGATAAATACTAAACCTACTTATTTTCAAGGATCAAAATTATCTAAGATCTATCACTAAGTGATTGATCTCAGAAAAATCCTAAACCTAAAAAAGGTGAGATCTAATACCTATTAAAAATTAAACAGTGAAATGTGCAAAATGATTTTTACAGAGTAAATTATGAGTGCAAATGAAATTCTTTTTGGGCACAATGTCAAGTACAATAATCTCTACAATATGTGATTTTTCGGGGATTTTTAGAGCAATGGTTAGTTAACTATGAATTTCAGAGCACAAAATGGGCAAAGTTCGCAATTTTCCATAGAATAATTGACTAATAATTAACCATCAATCGTAAAAATAATCACAAGGTGTCCAGATGTAGAGAATTAAATGACAAACATAATGCTTTTTTTGGATAAATGAAACATGCAATGTACGAGTCAGAAAGCACAGAGGAACACAGGGGTAGAAGTGCAAGAAATAAAATAACTAAATAATGAGAGGGGGGGC
Organism: Ottelia alismoides; assembly: GCA_037367405.1. Classification (NCBI taxonomy): domain Eukaryota; kingdom Viridiplantae; phylum Streptophyta; class Magnoliopsida; order Alismatales; family Hydrocharitaceae; genus Ottelia; species Ottelia alismoides. Next base: position 223,641 of record JAZKJV010002076.1, read on the forward strand.
TTGTATGAAATTACCAATAATGCTGGGGGCCTTTCTGCAAAATTCCAAAGGGGCACTCTGGATCTGGACTTCGCTGTAGATCTCAGGAATGGTAGGGGCTGCTTTGCAATTTGCCCGCTCGTCTCACGTGTAGATCACGTGCAGGTGTTGGCTCGGGGGGAGACCTCCACGTGGTGCTTCCGGCTAGCCTCGGTCCACCGAGGCTCTTGGTGTGGACGCTGGCTCGGACGGAGCTTCGGAGTGGATCTAGGCCATTGGTGCGGATGGAGTCGGACGGATGGGAAGGGCTCGGCCTCTCCTGGCGGAGCCTGGTGGTGCGGCGAGTTGGCCAAGGCGAGGGGGCAGAGGAGCTTGGTGTTGGCAGCTCCTGTGGCGAGGCGGTCGGTGTCGAGCAACGGCGTGGCGGTAGTCAGAGACGCGGAGGCTATCGACGAAGCGTGAAGTCGGTGGAGAAGATGGCCAAGGCGGTCGATGGAGCTCGATGCAGGAGGCGGAGAAGGCGATGGCCGACCCACGGCCGGCGGATGTCGGAGGCGAAATGGTGGCGGTGGATGATGCTGTCGTCGATGGTGATGACGGCGTTTGTCGTTGACAGAGAAGCTGTGAGGCGGAGGCATCTTCGGTGGTCGGTGAAGCTGTGCGGAGATGGAGAAGGGAAGACGGAGCTCCGAGCGGAGAGAAGCTCGGAGGCAGAGGAGTGTGCGTGAAGCTACGACGAAGAGAGAGAGAGAGAGAGAGAGAAAGAGATCTTGCGGAGGAAGAAGGGTGTACCTGGAGGAGGGCTCGACGGCGGTCCATCGGAGCTGAGTAGTGGCGGATAGCTTGGCTGCGACGAGGGAATCACCTCGGATCACGCCGGAAGAAGGCTGACGATGGGCTGTCTCCACCGGTGAAGAGGCCTACTTCCAAGAATCGGCGGATGGTTGTCGACGCTGTCGGCGGTGCCTTTAAATAGGGAAGAGGGTCTGGCAATGGAGGCGAGGCTCGCGGAGGAGGTGGTTGACAGCGAGGGATTAGGCGGAGGTTACAAAGGGGTAGGCTGGAGATGGTGGAGGACATTGCGGAGGCGGCTAGCGAGAACGGCGAGGGCGGCGGTTGCGAGGGGATTTCGGAAGAGGGGTTTGGAGAAGACGCACAGGCGTCGTTCGATTAAGCGAGATCGAACGGCTCCTGTAGTGACACGTGGTGGATGATAAGAGAGGGGGCGCATTGCACGTGCTTGGCGCGTGCCTGGGGGCACTCGCCTCGCACGTGCGGTGTTTTTTTTTTAATAAAAACGAATTTAAAAGGGGCCTAAAAAAGGCTGACAGGTGGCGGCCTCAGGGGCGGCCACGTGTCAGCACCAGAAAAATTCTTAGAAAAAGATTTTGTAAAATCAGAAATAAATATCAAATGACCTCAGATCGAAAATGTTCCTTCACGAAAAATGCTCATCTCGATGAGATCTACAACTTTCATGAAGATATCAAAACCAAACTCGATCAAATGCACAAAGTGAATTTTTGGGGTATCCCATGTACATAGAATACCTTGATTTTTGGGTTTTATATTTTTTTGTTATTTTAAATCAGATAAAAAATACGAAAAAATATGGATAAATCAAAGATAAATAAAGACACCTAAATCTATTTTTTTTATTTTTATTAATTAAGAAAATATGTACATAAAATGTAAGATCAAAAACCACTAAAATACACAATGTACAAAAGAAGCCCAAAATCCAACTTTCACATATGAGCTCCGATTCACTTGAACTTGATCTTGTTTTGAAGGTAATTGAATGTGGATTAGTTCAAAATTGAGAAGGATCAAATCGAACACTGGATGGGGAAGATATGAGGCTTTTAGTCCGAAAATCCTGAAATTAGGGTTTGAGTTTTTGGTCCACTTATTTGGGCTAGTAATTTTTTTGTATTTTTCATTTATTCTTGTTAGTGATATGTACATAGTGGAGGTTGTTTTGTGTCATTCGGAGTTAGCATGAAGGAGTTAAAAATCCTGGAAGTTGGGCTATTTACAGGTCATTTTTGGCTTGATTTTTGGCTTCTTATTTTGTGCAGAAATTATGGATAAAATGCCATTCTTATGAAAACATGCATGAAATGCTAATTATGCAGAATAGATGCATATATGGTATTGATTTTGAGGGAATTGAGCTTAATAAATGAGATTTAGAGTGATGAATCCGAGATTCATCACCTATCGTGCATGCTTAACCTATAACTAATTGTATTTAATTAATACTATTTGCTTTGTAATTATTTTCTCACAAAACAGCCCTAAAAATTATGTGGATTAATTGTTTATAAGTTCCTAACCCTTGAAAAGACTAAAAAAAATACAAAAACAATTCAAAACCCAAAAACAACTATTTTTAACCCCTTAAAAATACCTCCCAAAAATTGCTTTTTGTACAAATGACCTCATTTGGCTTTTCGTCCAACATGAAAGTTGTAGATCTCATCGAGAAGAACAACTATCATGTTTTGACTTTTTATGTAATTTTGCCTCTAACCGATTCTTTTTTATTTTTCTTTGATTTACTATTTCTGAATTTCCTGGTGCAGCCACATGGCGCCCTCGGGGCCGCCCACGACGTTGCCCTCTCTTCTCTCCACCCGGCCTCATCCCTAGCCATCAGATCCGCCTCCACCCACCTCCATCTCGACCCTTCATTTCCACTCCATCTCCAACGTCTGATCTGATCACCGATCAGATCTGAGCCGCCCCCTAGCGCCTCGCTCCCATCCACCTGATCCTCCATCATCCTACGTCTTAGATCACTCCATAACACCCCTTCTCCCTAGGCTGCTGGATTTCCCCCATCCCCCATCATAATCGTTCGCTAGCGCCTAACCCTCAAATGTTTGATCCGATCTTCGGATATGATCCCCACCCTTCACCTACACCTTTATCAGAGCTGTTGGATCGCTTATCCAACGGTTCCTGCTCATCGTCCTCCTTCAGGCTTGGCGTTACCCATTGCAACTCCTCCAACCCCTTCCATTTCCAGCCCATGTCTCCGATCACCACCCCCTCTCGTAATGCCTTCTCCTCATGGCACTATCTTCCGCCTTCCTCGCGTGGCCATCTTCATTTCACCTCCATTACTCTGCCGCCTTCATTTCTCCTTCAAATGCCCCCAGCCACCACGTAACTGACCTCCACACCCACCTATAAAAACCTCCGCCCCGCCTCCATCTCCATCATCCACCATTTTTGAGGGTCTCCTCCCTAGCTTTGGCCGCCCTCTGGGAACAGCGAAGTGCGGCCTGTACTGGCGATCATGGCCGCGAGTTCTCCGATGAGATCCGTGGCCCTCGGTCAGGTTGCAGTCGCCCGTGCATCGCTTAGCACTGAAATCAGGATGACTTCATCGTGCGATGATCGGAGCGGCGTTCGCCGCTCAACCCAAGCCACCTCTATTGCCATCTCCTTCTTCCGACCTCCAGGTACCTCTTCCCCCTGGTTCTTCGTCAATTTTCCCACAATTTTCCTACCGCTCACGATAATCTTCATCATCGTCTGACCACCTCACAAGCTCCGTCGTGCCACCCTCAACCTCGCCACCATCTTTGATCATCTCCCCTCCTCTTCCATCACCAGCTCCACCTCAATCCATCTCCTCCGACAAGTTGCGAGAGGACCCGTTCGGGCATCCGTCTTCTCCGCCCGATCTGGCTCCCACTTCACCCCCACTTCACACCCATGCACTGCACAAAGGCACGCCTCAGCTATTTGAGCATTGCAGATTTTCAACGGTCGGAAATTGCACCTAAGCTCTGATCTCGTGCTTCCTCTCAAATGAGCTCCCTCCGCCTTACCCTTCCAAACATCGATAAAGATCCACCAGCCGCCGAGCATCTTCGCCGGACTCTCGCAAGCTTCGACGACTCCTTGCGCATCTGATTGAGGGCGGCTGAGCTCTAAATGATTCACCATATCCCCGCTTCCTCCGACAACTAACGACGGATGAAGATGGAGCAAGCACCGTGCAATCATCTGGATCGGACAGCCTCGATGAAGCCACATGGTCACCCGAGCCTCACACCGAGCCAATGGGCTCAAGCGACCGAACCGGACTCCTGAGTACCACAACCAACCACGTGACCCGATCCAGCCGATGCCTTCCGAGCCTGTTGCACGTGAGGGCCTGGGTAAATCGTAATGAAGACCCTAGAAATTTCGTTATTTGCATTTTGGTCCTCAGGCGTGTGCATCACGTACGCGCCTGGGTATTTTACTGGAAGGCCCTCAAGTTTCAGTGAATTATAATGTTGTCCTCTTGCATTTTGAAAAATTTCGAAGGACTCCTGTCGATTTTTGCAAATTGCAAATATGTCCCTCCAAGGACCTATTTGTAATATTTATCCTTTTATTTCTTGCATTTTATTTACATTTATGCACTTGCATTGTTTTCTTCACAACTCGAACATCGCAGATCCAAATTGCATGATTTTAGTGTCATTTTGTTCCTTGTTTCGTCATCTATATCATGATAGGCTTAATTTTCTCATCTGACACCATTTTTAATATGATGGTTTTTAATGTTAGATGATATTCTTGCTCTATATATGTGTGCCCTGAATAGATGATTGCTCATGGTTCTGTGCTCAAAATGACTCTGATTTCAATTCATAATCTGCTGCTCAATTTAGTGATCTTTCTAAGGTATATCTGTAATAACCATCTGCATATGTAACCCTTGCATTTCATCATTCGTTTTCCTCATGCATCATCTTATAATTGCCTAAAAGTCAACTAAAAATTGCATGCATCACTTTATTGCATTGTAATATGCATGAAGGCCATAATGCATCCTGCATTTCTGCATGAAGATCGATAAATAGATAGAGTAGCTCGTGTCCATGTGTTCGACCTTTGGTAGACTTGCCAAGTAAAAATAGTCCACAACATTCAAGGATTGTGGTTTTTGTTGAACCAGATTTGCCTCCTATACTACTACAATTAACGACAACTATCTATTCTTAAAGTGGCAAATTTCACGCTCATCGGTAGGACATGCGTTCAGTCCTGTCAATCTTAATGTCCCAAGGTATGAGCCTTCAAATCTACAGTAGGATCCACATTGGATTCATTACAAGGTATCATTGGTAGTAGTGTTGCGTGCGTGTGGAGACAGTAAAATATTTGTAGATGTAATAACATTTGAACATAAAAAATAGATAGAGTTTCTTAATGGCTTCTTTTAGAGTTAACAGGAAGATTGATGGAAGTTAACCCACAAGGGTTAAAATATTAGAGTTAGTAAAATTGTAGCATTTTTTATGCAATTTCAAAAATTAAGTGGTTATGTTGTAGTTGGACAAATTTTTAAGGGTCATGATATAATAATCCCTCATATTAATTACTTCAGATATATTGCATTTTTTATATAGATTAAATCAAAAGGATTTGCGTAGGCTCTACTTTCATGTTGACCAACCGTTTGAAAATACATAAAAATACAAAAATTCTTGAAAAACACATAAAACAATAAACACAACATCCAAATCTTGCATCACTGGTCATGAAAAGTGACGTATCCATCACCACATCTAACTTTTAGATTAATTAACAAATGCGATTTTTAAAGACTGGTTCACCCTACAAGTGTTAGAACAGTGACTTGCAATAGATCGTGATTTTCTTCAACTTGCATACATGATAGATCAAATTTTAAATTCGAATACTAACCATATTGCTTATAGATTGTGCAACGACATTTTGCCTCTTTGGAAGACCAAAATATAAACTTGTATTTAATCTCAATTAATAAATCTCCCACAATTCATTTCCGGGATAAACCAACTACAGAACATTATGCACAGAGATTCAAATTATAGATTAATCTTATCAAGGACTTGCTTTTGAACCCATTTGAATCCATCCTACTACAACATTTCTGGTAGGTTTTTTGCCCACAAATTTTAGAAACTTGTTAAATCACCTCTATGATCTTTTGTACAATATAATTACTACATCAACTCCGTAAATTATTCCAAGAACCCCCATGAATTTTAAATAGATTAACCGCTGAAGAACAAGAGTCAACAAGTTTACGAAATCAAGACGAAAATTATATTGTTTTAAAAATCAAGAAGGTAATTAACAAGTTGATTTGTCGTTAAAAATCTTTTTTTACAAATGATTCTCATAAGCAGTAATAAATCAGACGCGTCCTAAACCCTCAACGGACAAAAACCCCGCCCGTTCCACCATCCCGCCCGCACTTTCCGGCATTCGAAGAGCAGCTGCGTTAGCAGAAGCGGAGGGAGTGAGAGACATGGGGAGGGAAGAGGAAGAGAGAGCGGTGGAGAGGCTGAGGGGGTTGGTGAGGGACTGCGTGAGCAAACACCTCTACTCCTCTGCCATCTTCTTCGCGGAGAAGGTGGCGTCCATCACATCCGACCCCGCCGACGTCTACATGGAGGCGCAGGCTCTCTTCCTCGCCCGTCACTACCGCCGCGCCCTCCACCTTCTTCACTCCACCGGTTTCCTCCTTCGCGACCTCCGCTTCCGCTACCTCGCGGCCAAGTGCCTCGTAAGCCCCTCCCTCTAACCCCCGAAACAAACGTCTCTAGTCTTGTCGTCGGACAATGCGTCACTTGTGTTCGCGTCGATAATTTCGAATGGCTTTAGGCTGCATTTGTGTTATAACAGATTGGATGAAGATGATGTGAATAAACTCAGCGTCGGAATGAAAGCATTTTGTATTTCGACAGTGTGATTGATTAGGTCTTTTTTCCCGAAACCCAAATAGAGTCGGTTCATAATTGGACCATGCAAAGAACACATATTTTTATGTTTTCTTAATACGAAGCATCGCTCTGAATAAATGGGGTCTTTTTCTGTTTTTGTCAACAGGAAGAGTTAAAGGAATGGCATCAGTGCTTAGAGTTGCTTGGTGAATCCAAAGTGGATGAGCACGGAAGTATCAGTGACTTAACAGGAGATCACACAGCGCATATGGACAAGGATGGTGAAGATCATGAGATTAATGTAAGATCGATCAATTTCTCTTGCATATTATGACCATATTTTAATTGTGTTCGCCGCAATTGATATATATTGAATTATGTTCTTAACATATTCTATTGTATGTAGCATATTATGTCATAATATTGTCTGTGTAGCTTACTTGCGGGAAGTTTGAGGTGTATTTTTGTAGTGGACGCATTTTTTTTTTGAAAGATTAGAAATTCAGAGAGATTGCTTGGGAGTTTTTATGACGTAATTCTATACAGTTTATGTTTCTATTTACAATTTCTATATTGAGCTGGTATCCACATTGTCATCACACTTGTTGGTTATGGGGTAATATCCCTACATCGTTCAGAACCAAATCAGAGAATAGATAAGAAACACGATCTCTATTTCCTGAAAAAAAGAAACATGGCCTCTAGTTTACTTGTTTGTGCAAGTACATGAAACATCATTCCTATTAGTTATGAGTCTTGTTGATATAACAAACTTCCTCATGTGTTTGTGCTACACAATAACTACCAATCTTTTTCCCACTTTTTTCAATAACGAACCTGGTTTTCTATGTCATGTACCCCTATTAATTGATAAAAAGAAAAATATTACAGTGACGTACATATGAGTTGAAAGCCTCTTCATAACAATGGCCAACACAACCTTCAGAAATTCCGAAAAAGAAATGAATAACTAAGTTGATATAATCTACGTTGCTTTTCCTTTGCTTTTCTATACTTTGGAGTCCTCTTCTTCAACGATTCCCATTTCTCTTGAGTGAGTAGTCTTATTAAACTCATTACGGTAGAGTTATATTTATGCCTTTGTACTGTTTTATTATTTTTATGTTATTCTAATTTACACATAGGTCTCTTCCCTATATAAGAGAGCATAGAGTTCAAGGAACAAACATGTTTCTCGTTTTTCCCTACATGGTATCAAAGCGGCGGTTCTAGAGTGGAGCTCTCATACCCCACAAACCCTAATCCTAGCCTCACTGCTGTTGCTCTTCTCCCGTTCTTGGCTCCCCGCCGCCACTGCTAGGGACCACCGTCGCCGTCCTTTCTCTCTCTCTAGGGGTGCCACCGCACTTCCTCTCTCCAAGGGGTGCCGTCACCGACCCCTCTCTAGGGGTGTCGCCGTCGACCTCTCTCTCCATAGGGGCGTTGCCACTGACCTCTCTCTCTAGGGATGCCCTCGTCGACTCCTCTCTCTTAATGGGATTGGTTGCTTGAGTCTAGACATGCAACCAAATCTCTCTATGTCAGTGTAGACAAAAGCTTGTCTAGTTTACAACCTAATCTTCTATAGTCGTCATGTCAGAAAGTAAGGTAGATATCACAACCACATGCGCCTTTAGAGGTCTTGCGCCTATAGTAAAGATAGATGGGTCGAACTACGAATTATGGGTCATGCAGTTCATGAGCCTGATGAAGTTCTTACAGAGGAAGAGCTGATTGAGAAGACTTGGGTTAATGCCTCATGGGAGGCGAATGATGCATATGCTAATGTTTGGCTTTCAGGTACATTGGTGATAGAGTTCGCCAATGATGTGTTACATCAACCCACAACTAAGGTGATGTGGGATATTCTCGCTGCTACTTATTCACAAGCAAGGAATGTGACAAAGATTATGCAACTCCAGCGTGATATTTTTATTATCAAGCAGAATGGATGACCCCTTCATTTGTTATATACATCCTTGTGTGAGATGTTCGAGAAGCTCCACAGTTTCATGCCTCTCACATCTATTCCTGAGCAACAAAAGACTATAGGAATGCAGCAAATGCCGCCATGGTTGGTGTATTCTTAGCAGCCCTTGATCTTGAGTATGAGGATGCTTGTTCCCATATTTTGGCAGATGTCACTATTCCTCTGTGAAGGAAGCTTTTCGCAGGCTCACTAGGATCACTATCCCATCCACTACTGCCAGTCAGACTTCTTCAGCGATGGCTGCCTCCCGAGGTCGAGGAGGCTCTTCTCAGTTTTGTGGACGCAAACCTCGTGGCATACGAGGTCGTATTCATCAGCCCTGTACTTACTGGCATCGTCCTGGACATACAGAGGATACATGCTATTCTAAGCATGGATTTCCTGCTTCTGCTCGAGTAGCTGAGCAGATTGAGCCCCCGACTGCTTCTTCTTTAGATCAACGATTTGATGACCCTATAGTACGATTAGGGGCATTATACCTCCTGCCAGTCCCTTTACTTTTTCATCGGTCTCTGACTCTCTGGGAGTCATTCAGATGTGGCTGCTTCAGCTTCCTCCAATACCTCATGTAGTACTTATTCACTTACTAGCTGTAGTAGATATGATAACATGGAGTATGGGCTCTGGTGCTACACATCACTTATGTGGAGTCAGAGGTCAACTTACAACATACAGACAGGTTCCTCCAGGACAGACTGTGGTTATAACAGATGGACTCATTCCCCGATCACTGGACATGGAGAGATTAGCTTGACACCCTCTATGCGTCTACAGAATGTATTGCATGCACCTGATTTTTCTACGAATTTGTTATCTATTAGTAAGATTATGAATGAGCTACATTGTCGAGCTATTTTTGACCCATCTTCTCTTGTATTTTAGGATATCCTTACGGGTAAGGTGATAGGGTGTGGTCGTGAGCAGGACGGTCTCTATTGCTTAGATTGAACTTCGTATGCTGGCATTTCCTCTCATTCTGCTAGACCCGTCTCACCATTTATGTGGCACCTATGCTTTGGTCATCTCCCGCTCCAGAAAATATGTCATGTTTTGCCTCAGATCTATCCTCACTCGTCCTTTCAATGCGAGGCATGTCAGTTGGGAAAGCATCATCAGTCTGCCTTCCCCAATCGTCAGAGTCGGAGCATTATCTCTATTTTTGAGCTATTTCATATAGGTATTTGGGGCCCCATTCATGTTCCTGATCATCAGGGACCATGGTTTTAAAAGGCGCCGCCTCGAGGCGCAAAGGCGTACGCCTCGAGGCGAGGCGTGCCCAAAACTCCCCGAGGCGCACGCCTCAGGTACATCATAAGAGGCGTACGCCTCAGCCTCGCCTGAGGCGCTCGGCGTGAGGCGCTCGAGGCGAGGCTGAGGCGTAAGCCTCAAAAAATCGTATTTTTTTTTAAAATTTCGGCTTTCTTTTTTAAAAACCGAAGGGTCGGGGGGAGGGGGCGTTCAAAGAGAATTGATTGCTTGAAATAAGTGAAGATCCATGATCTTGTATACATCATGTTCGATTCATCATACACCTACACATACTATTTCTATTGCACACAGATTTGAGTTTGAATTGTAATAAATATTTTATATTAGTTGCAAGTTTTCAACTTGATGTTGTTATTTGGTTATATAAGTTGTGAATGTTAGATTAATTATCGTATATATGAAGAAGAAAGTTTGAAAATAAACACGTGAAGTAAAATAATTATTTCATTTTATTGTGAATAGCAAAATAAAAATAACATTGTTAGTAAAAAAATTTCGCCGGGGGCGCTGCCCCCACACCCCCGCAGGGGGGAGCACACATGCTCCCCTCTAGACCCCCCTACAGGCTCGCTGACCGGGCAGCGAGACCCCCATCTTGTTGGGGTATCATATGGCAGGAGGGGATGCATACGGTTCTCCAACAACGTCCAGCAAGACGAATGGTTGGGATTCAAGGTATGTTGGTTTTTTTTACTTCGAACACTAAAAATTATGATTTTTATTGTACTTTAGTATTAAGTATAGACTTTAATTCAATACTCATATAGAATTATTGAAAGTTGGATTTGGAACTTGACATTCCATATATTAGTAGCTTAGTATTACTTTTTTTGAACTACAATGCCTTCATCGCTTATGTATTGTATCTTTTACTAGTGTTAAACTATTCTTAAATGTGTTTTTGGGAAAACTTAATATTATCATATACTTTTTTCAATGTATTTTCCTCTAATTTTAATTTTTTTTCCAAAAAATTGAGGCTTACGCCTCGACCGCCTCGAGGCTTACGCCTCGCCTCATTTTTATGAAAAACGCCTCGGACCGCCTCGCGCTTTTTTAAACCTTGTCAGGGACACATGTTTTATCTTATTGCTGTTGACGATTTCTCTCGTCTGTCCTGGGTATTTTTATTACAGAATAAATATGAAGCTGGAGATGTTATCAATAACTTTCTCAATGAAGTGCAGAATTTATTTTCTTCTTCTGTGAAATTTGTGAGAATTAATAATGCTCTGGAATTATGTAGTTATACTCTTTCCAATTATTTTTCAATATGAGGTATTATTCATCAAACATCATGTGCCTATACTTCCCAGTAAAATGGTATCACTGAGAGGAAGCATCATCATTTGCTTGATGTTACAAGAACTCTTCTCATTCAGAGTCGTTCTTCGCATTCTTTTTGGGTGATGCTGTTCTTACGGCATGCTATCTTATTAATCACATGCCCTCATCGGTCTTGGGTGAGAAAATTCCCTTCTCTCTTGCTTTTCCTGAGAAATAATTGTTCTCACTTACTACTCGTGTGTTTGGCTCGGTCGCCTTTGTCCACCAGTTGTCTTCAGGTATTGACAAGATTTCTCCTAGAGCAGTCAAGTGTGTCTTTGTCGGGTACTCTAGGGCATTAAAAGGGTATATATGTTATGATCCAATGCATAGGAAGTATTATGTTAGTGTTGATGTCACCTTTTTCGAGTCCGTGATGTACTTTTCTCCCACAAGTGATCAGTTGACTTCCTCAGACTCGGATGATGAAATCTACATGCCACCACCACCACCATTACCTCCTTCATACCATCACCACCACCGCCCCCTCTTATGGTCCCAGTCCCACCGTTGCCGCATCACTATACCCGTCGGCATGCTTCTGTTCATGGTCACGTCCCATCATCTAGCACATATGAGGTATGTTCTGAATACATAGTTTCCAACAATGGGTCTAATGATCTGCCTAAGCAGGGTTCTTTACAGGGGTCAGACGTGGAGGTTGCTGATATGGACTTATCTATTGCGCTTCGGAAGCAGAAGCGTGGCTCTGCATCATATCTTCTAGCATCCATGGTCTTCTTTGATCGATTGAATGGGGAATTCAGGAAATTTGCAATTGCATTGTCTGCCGTGTTCATTCCACGGAATTGTCAGGAGGTTTTGAAGGATAGTTGGTGGCAATTAGCTATGGAAGAAGAGATGGTCGCCTTACAGTCACGTGATACTTGAAGTTTGGTTCTTGCTAATGATGGAGCGTCTGTTGTCAGTTGCAAGTGGGTGTTTACTGTTAAACATCGTGGAGATGGGAGTCTGGATCAGTACAAAGACAGACTGGTTGCTCGTGGATTTACTCAAACGTATGACATGGATTACTCAGGCACATTCTCTCCAGTGGCTCGTCATTCTACTCTAAGGATTCTTCTTTCAGTTGCAGTAGAACGTGACTGGCCTCTCTTTTAGCTTGATGTTAAAAATGCCTTTTTGTATAGGGACCTACATGAAGAAGTCTACATGAAGCAACCTCCTGGGTTTGCTATTGAGAGGGAGTATCCGCCGGTTTGTAGACTTCATAAGGCAATATATGGCTTTAAACAGAGTCGTAGGGCATGATTTTAGAATATCTCGAACTTAGTTGATAAGCATGGATTTCAGAGGTCGAATGCGGATTGTAGAGATATTTATGTAGTCGGTGTACTGTTTCTCAATTGTTTATTTCCGTAGTAGCTACTTATGTAATTTATCCATAAGCTTTTCTCTTAGGGTTCCTTGGAATAACAGATCGCTCCTTTTTCTCTAACATGGTATCAGAGACAAAACCCTAACCCTACCGCCGACCCCCCCTCCCTTCTCCTCCCCTCTCTGCGTCGCCGCCTCCCGCCACCGAGTCCTCCAGGCATCGCCTCCCAACTTCTAGCCTTCCCCCGCTACCACCGTGGGCCCTCCACCGTGGGCCCTCTACCGTTGACCCTTCACCGCCCTCTCCGCTATCGGTCCTCTTGCCAACGTAGGGGGCTTCCACCGTCGGGTGCCCTCCCCTTCAACGTCGACGCCTCTTCCTCCATCGGCCTCTCTCTCCGTGGATTTGAGTGCGTAAAGTCTACATATGCACTCAAACCCTATCAAGTTTATGTAGACACTTATTTCTTGTCTACAAACCCTAGTTCTTCGTTTCCGACGACATGTCAGAAAACAAAGTCGATATGCCCTCCATAGGCGTATTCAAAAGGTCCAACGCCAATAGTCAAGATGGATGGGATGAACTATGAACTGTGTGCGATGCAGTTCATGAGTCTCATGAAGTCGAACGTTAAGAAGCATATTCTTATCGAGGAAGAGCCGACAGAGAAGACTGGGATATATGCCTCCTGGGAGGCTGATGATTCATATGCCAAGGTTTGGTTGTCAGGCACGTTGTCGATGGAGATTGCCAATGATGTCCTCCATCAGCCCACCGCTAAGGCGATGTGGGATATACTGGCCGCCACATATTCACAGGTGCGGAATGAGGCCAAGATGTTACAGCTCCAGCATGATATTTTCACGATGAAGCAGAATGGGCGGCCGCTTCACTCTTTGTATACATCCTTGAAGGGGATGTTTGAGAAACTCTATAGTACTATTCCTCTCACAACCACCTCTGAGCAGCAGAAGACATTTAGGAATGCGATTATGATGGGAGTTTTGCTTGCGGCACTTGATCCTGAATATGAGGCTTTCCGATCACAGATACTTGTCGATGCTACCATTTCTCTTATGGAGAACGTCTATTGGAGGCTTAGCCGCATTTCTGTCTCATCTAGTGCTTCTACTCCACACCCTCGGCGATGGCTGCCTCCAGAGGGAGAGGTGGTTCTTCTTCATTCTGTGGTCGTGGACCTTGTGGGAGAGGTGATCGTTTTCGTCAGCCATGTACTTTTTGTCATCGGACTGGCCATGCTGAGGATACGTGTTATTCTAATTTCTAAGCATGGATTTCCAGCCTCAGCACGAGTAGTTGAACATGTTGCATCTCCGTCCGTGCCTGCTTCGGATCAGAGGTTTGAGGAGCCTGTTGCGAGATTGCGAGACATTATGCCTCATGTTTCTACAGATTCTCCAGGAGGTCCTTCAGATATTGCTGTTTCAGCTTCAGCTAGTACTTCTGCCACTGCTAGCACCTCAGGTAGTGCTTTTGCTTTCACATCCTGTTTCAGTTCTGATCTCTCAGATTGGATCATGGACTTCGGTGCCACACACCATCTTTGCAACGACAGCGACAGACTTATGTCATACAGGGAGATTCCACCAGGGAAGTCAGTGATGATAGCTGATGGGACTCATTCACCCATCATTGGAGAGGGGGAGATTACCTTGTCACCTTCCATGCATATAAAGAATGTCTTACATGCCCCCGATTTCTCGATGAACTTACTTTCAATTAGTCAGATTACAAAGGATTTGCACAGTCGCGCTATATTTGGCCCATCTTCTCTTATATTTCATGACATTCTAATGGGCATGGTGATTGGCTGTGGCTCTGAGCAGGATGGTCTATATCGTCTAACAAGAAGTTCATATGCTGGTGTCTCCTCTCATCCGTTGGATCTGTCTCTCCATATACATGGCATCTACGCTTTGGTCACCTTCCTCTTCAGAAGATGCGTCATCTCGTTCCTCAGATTTCTCCGAGTTCTTCCTTCCGTGTGAATCCTGTCAGTTGGGAAAGCACCATAGAGCTAGCTTCCCTAGTCGCCAGTGTCAGAGTAGTAGCTCTCCTTTTGAATTATTTCATGTCGATATTTGGGGTCCAAACTGTGTCCCTGATCACTAGGGATATGGGTTTTATCTTGTGGTCGTTGATGATTTCTCTCGTGTGTCGTGGGTCTTTTTATTAAAGAATAAATCTGAAGCATGAGATGTTATCAGAAATCTTATCAATGAAGTGCAAAATGTTTTTTTCCTCTCATGTGAAATATGTTTGTACTGACAATGCGTTGGGATTTTGCACTCGTTCTCTCTCACATTTTTTTCGTCAAGGGGAATTATACATCAAACTATATGCGCATACACCTCTCAACAAAATGGAGTTGCTGAGAGAAAGCACCGTCATCTTCTTGATATTACTCGAACCCTACTTGTCCAGAGTTGTGCTCCTATTTCGTTTTGGGGAGATACATTCCTTACTGCTTGATATTGTCAATCGTATGCCGTCCTCAGTACTTGGTGAGAAAATTCCTTTTTCTGTTGTGTTTCCAGACAAGGATTTATTCCCACTTACTCCTCGTATTTTTGGTGCTGTTGCTTTTGTTCATCTGTTGTCTCCTGGCCTTGATAAGCTCTCACCTAGGGCTATCAAATGTGTCTTTGTGGGTTACTCTCGGACTCAGAAGGGATACCGTTGCTATGATCCTGTAATGGGAAATACTATGTCAGTGCTGATGTTACATTCTTTGAGTATGTTATGTACTTCTCTCCTACAGGTGACAGGTTAGCCTCATCAATATCTAATGATGAAGTCTATGCTTCTCCTCCTCTATTGTTGAGTTCACCAGAGCCCACTCCTGTTCCTGTGCATACGACACCACCACCGCCACCACCACCGCCACCACCACCTAAACCACTTGTCTCGCCGCTACCAAAGTATTATATACGTCGGTCGGCTCCTGCTCCTGCTACGCATCAATCATTCAGCACGCCTTAGGTATATCCTGATGTTATTAATGATGGGTCGAGTAGTGTGCATGTGCAGGATTCATCGTTGCAAGAGAAATGTGAACCGACGATTATAGCGGTTGATGATCTGGATGTTCCTATTGCTTTACGAAAGCAGAAACACAATTGTGCTTCGTATCTTCTTGCCTCACAGGTTTCCTTTCATCGCCTCATGGGGACTTTCAGAGATTTGCAATTGCTTTGTCTTCTGTGGAGATACAGCGGAATTATCAGGATGCCTTTAAGATTGATTGTTGGCGTTCTACCATGGAGGAGGAAATGGCTGCTCTACAGTCATGGGGTACATGGAGCTTGGTTCCCGCTCCCTCAGGAGCATATGTCGTTAGCTGCAAATGGGTATTTACTGTCAAGTATCACGCAAATGGTAGTCTTGATCGTTACAAGACAAGGCTAGTGACACGAGGTTTTACTCAAACATATGGCGTGGATTATATGGATACCTTCTCTCTAGTTGCTCGTCACTCCACTCTTCGTATTCTCTGTCGGTTGCTGTGGTACGTGATTGGCCCTTGTTCCAACTTGATGTCAAGAATGCATTCTTGTATGGTGATCTGCAGGAACAAGTATACATGCAGCAGCCTCCGGGGTTTGCTGCTGAGGGGTAGAGTCATATGGTGTGTAGACTTCACAAGGCAATATATGGCCTTAAACATAGCCTAAGGGCGTGGTTCCAGAAGCTGTCACATCTCATTGAACGACAAGGATTCAAAAGATCAAATGCGGATCACTCGTTGTTCATTCAGAAGATTTCTAGAGGTACGGTTGTCATCATGGTATATGTTGATGATATTTTGGTGACATGAGATGATGCTCAGCAGATAGAGATGACAAAAGCATTTTTGGGCCGTCAGTTTGTCACGAAGAATCTTGGTAACCTACGATACTTTCTGGGGCAGGAGTTTGCCAGTAATGCGCAGGGTCTGGTGATGATCCAAAGGAAATATATTACAAATTTGGTGGTTGAAACATGCATGGTTGGATGTAGACCCTCGAGTACTCCTATGGATTCAAGTATGAAATTATATGGCAACGACACTGAGGAGGTTGACAGGAGAAGATATACAGAAATGGTGAGTAAGCTTCTTTACATCACTATAACTCGACCTGATATTGTCTTTGTAGTGAGTCGAGTGAGCCAGTTCATGGAACAACCAAGACAGATACATATGGATGCTATATATGTGATACTAAGGTATCTAAAGTCTTCTCCAGGCTCAAGATTGCTGTTTAAAAGGGATATAGATTTATCCATTTCGACATGTGCGGATGCAGACTATGCAGGATGTCCCAAGAATCGAAAGTCTACTTCAGGCTTTGCAGTTTTTGTGGGCAGCTCTCTGGTTTCTTGGAAAAGCAAGAAACAAACTGTTGTGGCGAGATCTATTGCTGAATCTGAATATAGGGCAATGACACAAGCAAGCACAGAGATGATGTGGGTTCGAGCTGTGCTAGAAGACTTGCATATAAATGTACCTCTACCCATGCAGTTGCAATGTGATAATCAAGCCGCATTGTTCATTGCAAATAATCCTGCCTTTCATGAGAGAACTAAGCATTTTGAAGTAGGTTGCCACTACACCAGAGATATGATCCAGAAAAGTCTGATTTCTACTTCACATGTGAATTCATGGGAGCAGACAACCGACATTTTCACCAAGCCATTGCTCAGAGGACCATTCCAGAAGTGTTCTTTCCAGCTGAGCATGATTGATATCTATGCTCCATCTTGAGGGGGAGTGTAGAGATATTTATGTAGTCGATGTACTGTTTCTCAATTGTTTTTTCCATAGTAGCTACTTATGTAATCTACTCATAGGCTTTTCCTTTATATAAGAGAGTCTAGGGTTCCTTGAAATAACAGATCGCTCCTTTTTTCTCCAACACAAATCATTCATTGTTTGTACAAAGAACTTCTAGAGGCACGATGGTTATTATGGTATATGTTGATGACATATAGTCACAGGTGATGACGTGCATGGGATAAAAAAGGCTAAAGAATTTATGGGTCGACAATTTGTTAATTGTTACTAAGGATCTTGGCACCTTATGATTTGTCTTGGGATTATAATTTGCTAGAAATCAACATAGTCTTGTGATGATCCAATGGAAGTATGTGACAGATATGCTAGTTGGGACACGATTGGATGTTAGCCAACTACCACTCCTATGGACCCTAGTATGAAGTTATATGATGATGATACAAAGGAGGTGGACACGAGATGATACAAAGAAATGGTGGGGAAGCTTCTTTATGTTAATATAACCAGACCAGATATCTCATTTGCAGTTAGCCGAGTGAGCCAATTCATGGAATAACTTCGACAGGTAAACGTGGATGTTGTATATATGATTTTGAGATACCTAAAATCTTCTCTCAGCACATGATTATTATTCAGAAAGGGGTCAGCACTTACCATTTCTGCATGCGCTGATGCTTATTATGCAAGATGTCCAAAGGATAGAAAGTCCACTTCGGACTTTGCAACTTTTATTGGTAGCTCTCTTGTATCTTGGAAGAATAAGAAGCAAATCGTGGTTTCCAGGTCCAGTGCTGAGTCTGAATATGGGGCTATGGCACAAGCTAGTACTGAAATGATGTGGGTTTGAGCTGCACTAGCATATTTACATAATGTGCCTATTCCTATGCAGCTACAATGTGATAACCAAGTAGCCCTGTTCATTGCAAACAATCCTGCATTTTATGAGAGAACCAAGCATATTGAAGTGGACTGCCACTACACGAGGGATATGATTCAGAAAGGGTTTATCTCTATTTCTCATGTCAACTCAGGGGATCAAATTGCAGATTTTTTCACAAAGGCTTTGCTCAGAGGGCTGTTCCAGAAATGCTCATCC
Organism: Ottelia alismoides; assembly: GCA_037367405.1. Lineage (NCBI taxonomy): Eukaryota > Viridiplantae > Streptophyta > Magnoliopsida > Alismatales > Hydrocharitaceae > Ottelia > Ottelia alismoides. Next base: position 242,157 of record JAZKJV010002076.1, read on the forward strand.
AAGCTGAGCATGATTGACATCTATGCTCCATCTTGAGAGGGAGTGTAGAATTATATTATGTCTTTGTACCGTTTTCTTATTTTTATATTTTTCTGTCTATCATATGTAAATTTACCCATAGGTCTCTCCCCTATATAAGAGAGTAGGGTTCAAGGAATAAACAAGTTTCTCATTTTTCCTAGCAATTACTGTATTCTTTGAAAAGATTTATGTGAGGTTCACTATAGCCTATGTCAGAGTCTTCTATACGATCATCTTCTCTTGCATTCTCCCCATAAAAGGCCTCATAATCTAGCATCGAGAGTGAAGGAGGTTCGAGTACTCCAGTATTCAACAAGCAAGATTGACTAGAGAGTGAAGGAGTTACCTTCTCCATGGAGCGAGGAATCAACTCTTTCTCTGTTTGCTTCTGTTGCCGTGTGGACGTTTTCTTGCTTTTCTTTTTGTGTTCAATCACCTTCCATCCTCCATCATTGTTCTCAGGCTGATATCTCTGTCCTTTCATTAATAATTGGAATGCCATTTCTTCGTATTTTTTCAGCTGGAGGTTCAATCCCTGAATCCATCTAAAGCAAAGGATCTTTGCCCCTATCCTTAATGATGACATAATCCATTTGCTGGTTTCCACTAAATCCATCTTGCAACCTGATCAACCTGATCATGTTGTTCAATCCGCTGTCGCTGCTCATTCCCCTGCTGCTGCTCAATATGCTGCTGCTCCAGAATCATCTGTTGTTGCTCATTCTGTTGATGCTGCTCCTGATTCATCTTCAGCTGTGAAGCCTCTTTATTGAATCCTCTTTCTCCAAAGGATTTTTAGCTGTCCATTTTTTGGTTCTCCTTTCTCTACCTTCTTCCCACCATTCTTGCATTCCTCCACCGTGTTCCCAATAACAAAGCATGGAGAACTTAATTTTTGTATTTTTTTTCATAGGCAATCTTCCGTTTGAAGGTTTGGTGCCATTCTTGATCCACGCAAATCTATCCTCGGAGCAGAGAGATTAATCTCCACATACATTTTAACATAGCTTGGCCTCAAAAACTCTTTGACCTCCTCATCCACACATATGTATTTCCCAATCACCTTGACAATGGATTTAATGATGCATGGGTTCTGGAGAAGTATATTCAAACATGGCAATCCCACCCAGATGTCTGGCTGGCTGTGTTGTTCTGAGATTAGGACAAAATAATTGGGACCACCTTTAAAATTTGAAATCCCCTAAAGCATAGATTTTTACAAACTCTTGCTCACATTCAAAGTGAATAAGGATATTTCTTGCATCCAATGTTCCCAAGAATATTTCCTCATGTAGATCCCAATTATTCTTCAAAAAGTTTCTAAATGAAGCCAATTCAACCCGCGAATTCTGGAAATATGCCACCAAGCAGGAAGAAAATGGTTTTGTAGTTGCGACACTTCATCTTCTATAATTTCAATAATCAATTCATTGTTATGCATTTTTGCCTCCCTAATAGGATTAGAATTCCCAAAATAGGTGGGATGTGTGTGTGTGTGGGGGGGGGGGAGTTTGCACCATGTGCGATTGAGGCCAAAGAGGGTATTTTTTCTTTTTTAGCTTCAGCAGCCATCCTCTTCAAATCCGATTTTTCCCATATTTGACCGTCTCCAAAAAAAGGAAATTCCTCATTTGAATTAGAAGACGTCTCCTTCATAGTAGCCATCATTAACTACTATTCTCAAAACGTCCATCAACAAGATCCCAAAGAGTCACACCGCTTCTCATGTCAACCACACAAACCTTCCAAAATTAGTATTTCCAAAAATAGACAAACACCTTCAACGAAGGATTTTAAAAAACTTGGATCAAAACTCCTCTCCTTTCATGTTCTGCACAAAAAACAACCAGTGCGACACCAAAACAAAGGGGATCTTTGATTTTCACAGCGTCTTTACTTCTTTCCAATGTTAGATACGACACAATCCAAGCCACGAGTCCACTACGTGTCTAGACTAACAAGAGCACAGAAAAAATTCTCGAAAATCCAAGCCAGTGAATTCCATGGAAGCAAAAAATGATAGAAAAGAGGATTTAATCCATCGTAATGCACTTTAGAATCAATAATACTTTTGCAAAGCCTCTCCCACTATAAATAGGGTCGGCTACATGGATTCTCGCTCAAATCCATGTTGAAAGATTCAACTATTTTTTACGTTGGATGTTAACTACCTAACACAACCCCCACAAGGGGGGATTTGAACCCTAGTCTTTTGAGTGCTAGGAACACTTCACTACCGCTGGACTATTTAAGTGGGTACATATGACATGGAATGGATGAATATGAGAACTCCTCTAAAGTGCCCTTTTTCCCTTTAAGAATTCTTTGCTTCCAATTTTTATCTGGCTTATATACCTTAGCTTAGATCCATAAAAATGTCTTTCATAGGATAGAATTAGATAGATGAATAATTGACGGTGAAAAGTCTTTATAACTGTCTCTATATGGACGTCCACCATGGAGTGTAATTTGTTTCGTTTTCAACCGTTAGTTCAAGTTAAAAGGAGAGTCCTATATGAAGTTGTATTGATTTAATTCAAATTTCCATATAGAAAGATAGTCCTGCTTGAAATATGATTGAGAAATAATGAGGAGATAGAGTAGAGAGTTTGGACTCTTTACTCCACCTATATGGACCATGGTTGCTCATATTTGTATATTAAGAGGGGCTTGACCTCTTTTCTCTTCATTCAATTTATAGTTCCAACAAGTGCTTTATAGCCCTAAAAAACTAGAGGAGAAATCAGAAGAGTTCTCTTCCTCTCTCCCCTAGTCGTCCTCTACACCACCACCAAACACTTGTGGTCGTCCACCCCTAGCCTCTATCTCCCATTCCATTAGCTCAGCCAGTGCGAGAGAATCTGTCTTCTTTTTTGTGCTCTGTGCCCGTGGAGAAGGATTCAATTTTGTGAGCTGAAATCAGGAGGAAATAGATCTTTCTAGATCTCTTTTGCTATGGACAATCGGTGGAGATCAACTCTCAAGTTCACGGGAAGAACCACGAGTCATCGTCGTGCACGCACGTGAAAGCATCCATCGGATGAGACTTGATTTTGGTCTCTTATTTTAGAGGCTCAGGCATCAAAGATATATTCCTATACTCCTATGATTTGCAAAAGGTGTGGAAATATTTTCCGATACTATGTGGTTTCACAATCACAATAAATTTTTGTTATACAATTGTTCTGTTGCTCATAAGATGCGCATACTTTACTATGAATTTGATTCATTTATTTCCACGTTTCCGTGATGTGTGAGGTCAAACCTCCATTTAGTCGATGGAGGGTTAAGAGTGAGTTAAAGCTTCGGCAATTTGGAGACAATGCTGACCTTGCTTTTTGTGAGTTGGAGGTTGTCGGCGGATATGGTGGTCAACTTTTATCGTGGAAATATATGAAGTTTTGCTTACGCAATATGTGGAGTTTCAACTTGTTGAATCATGGTTAGGTCGAGGATTGTGGCCGTCACTCTTCAATTCTGGATAGACGCAGTCTAAAAGTTATATGTGGAGTTTCAAGTTCTACAAAGCTGTCTGAGATGGATTTGCAGTTTAAATTAAAAAAGAGACTCAATAGATGTGAGATTCAGGGGAGCGTATGGTTTCATAAGAAGCCCACGATTTACAGATCTTGCGAGGAGTTCTGACATTATGTTAATAGTTGTCTAATCAAAAGTTTATAACTTACTAATTTTGCAAACTTGCCCCCAAGTATTTGGATAACTCACCAACAATTTAGAGAGCTTGTTAAAAAAGTTCCCTAATAAGTGGAGGGGAATTGATCTGGTTATAAGTATTCTGTTTAGATGTATGTGCCAAGGTACCCTTGATAGAATCTTTACCAATATAATTTTATTTGCTATTCTCCTGTTAGTTCATGTGCCTACTACCCAAAATACCAGGTTTCAAATCCTACCTTGAAGAGGGTTACGTTATGTATCTGACAACCATGGAGAAAATAGTTGGATCTTTCAATATTGATTTAATAGGAATCAATTTAGCCGACCTCACTTAAAGTGAGAGAAGGCTTTGCCATTTTTTTGCCATTTTTTGTTCTCTTGTTAGTCCATATATAATTCAGGCATTTCTGGTCTTCATGCTCGTGCATGTGATAGCTTATCTAATCGTATTGCATGACCCAGTGGTTATTTAGTATTGTGTTGCATGAGTCAGGGGGTTAGAACTTGATGCACAAACATTTTAATACCATTGTTCATCTCTCATTTTACAGATTACTGCAGCAATTTGTTTTCTACGTGGGAAAGCATATGAAGCTTTAGACAATCGTTCCCTTGCTCGTCAATGGTAGGCTTTTCGAATTGCTTCTAAGTTTAAAGCAGCCTTTTCCCTTAGGTGAACATTATTCTTGGTTGAAAAATATGGTTCAAAAGAAACTAATTGTTTAAAATTTCTGGAGATAAGGCTGTTTCTTTTAGCCCCCTGCAGCTCCGATGCAGGTTTTTTGACCTCATCTTTGTGAAAGTTTTTCATTGCAAATGAAAAATATGTGGGAAGAATAACAGGGGATGGCTTGCACTTCTATTATTATTACAAGTCAGGTAAAGAGGTTATTGTTTGTGAGATTATTGAGAAAGTGGTCCGCATGTGTCTGGGGAGTTGTTTCTTCTCATATTTGGTATTGCTTAGTGGTGAGATTTGGTTGTGTTGGTGAGGTTATATAAAAACCCCACACCAGTTCTATCCATGAAAAATATAATGCAATATCCAACCTTCGGCTTTTCTCCTGTGGTATGTCTGGGGTTCCATATAAATCCATGTATTCTTCTTGTTCTTTGACTCCACATTCTATATTTTATATTTCCACATGGTATGAAAGCAAGTTGATTATGGGTATCAACATGTCAAGGTTCTATCTAACTTCAATTATGCACATCCCTACTGGAGACTGAATGACCTACCACAGACCGTCACTTGCTCAATCAGAGTGAGCCTCTTCAACAACAATGAAATTAGTGACAATGGAGACATGTAGCACCGTCAAATTTATGGTGACTGCTTTGATACGCCAACCAGTCCCTCTTTAAATTTGTAATTAACTCAAGCATAAACCTTCACAAAGTGAGACTCTATTTCAGGTATCAATATCCCTCTGAAGGAAAAATTTTGTTTGATCTAAATACTTAATATACTCAAATCAGCTCAAAATTTTGAGAACTTTGCAGTCAGACATAAGGAGCCTATGTAATTCCGACAGTTAACTCTTTGGAGAAGGCAATAGCAGGGATCCCATCTTCAAAAGTAGTTTCGCAAAGAGCAATCAGGGAACAAAAAGTCAGAGTTGGTAGGAGTCCTCAGGTGGATCTGAGTGCCTTCATGGATGTGGCTGGACACTCCTCTGCTGAGTGGGTTGGGCATCTCTCTGGGGAGTTGGTAGCGGATCCAATCGGATGCACATTTGCCGATCCAACCGGCTCCGCAGGTCCGAAGAGGGATCCGATCAAATCCTCGGATGTTCTGACGAGCTGAGATGGGTCTGCGCCCCTTGCGTTCTTCCAGGTAAACCTGGGGGACCTCAGAAAGTCGATTAATATGGCAATGGTGAATCCGTTGGTGGAATCAAGGGACTCCTCGTGGTGAAGTTGCTTGAAGGGGTTGCACATCGACCGCTGGGGGATGATGCGGTTGGGCACGCGTCTTCTCCTTCAGGTTGCCAGCCCACTTGGCGGAAGCAACATCGTCGAGGGTGCCTATCTCTGAAGCGGCGTCGATGGGATGGTCGAAAGGGGGAAATTCGGATGGTCTGGGGCCCTCCATGAGCCCCTGGGAGGAGTTTCGTCGACAGGAGGTAGATATGGTTGGCGATATTCTCGCTGTGGACTGAAGGAGTAGAGGAGGAAACGATGATTTAAAATATACCGAAGCTTGGGGATGCTGGGGGCATGTGAGCAGGAGTTCGTGCAGACTAGCATCGTAGTGGAGAAGGGGGTTTCTGTATCCAGGTAGGAGTCAGGAGGTGCGTGGACCAACGCTTAATTCATTGGGTCGCGTGAGTTGGATGTTGGGGGAGGGAAGGTGGAGGGGGATGGGCAGAGGGACAACCCGGAGGAGGAGGTGTGCATTGCCTCAGTCTGGTGTCGCCTAAAGTAGGGGTGCGCACGGATCGTATAAAATCCGTAATCCGATTCAATCTGATTATGTTGGATTGGATTGGTTTGGTTTTATCTTTCTAATGGATTGGATTGGAATTTTTGAAATCTGTTAAAGTATGGATTGGATTGGATATTTACCAAAATCCGATCCGATCCAATCGTTAATCCATACATACATACATACATACATGCATGCATACATATATAATATCTACCTCCTGTAGATGCATCCATACATAAATACATACATACATACATACAAACATACATACATATATAATATCTATGTGCACCTATTTCGAATTTCCTGTAAGGACATAATCAATGCCATTCATGTCGGTTTTTCCATATCAATCTTGGATAAAAGTCCTTTTTATATCACCTTTTCTTCTCTCTTGAAAGGCAAATGTTAAATCCCCAAAATAATAAAATGTGACTATAACTTGTAAAATGATAATCCGTGTTCGGTTATTCCCCTCATAGTTCCATCTCTCTCATTTCACTATTTACCCTCAATATTCCCCTGAATTGCCTCAGTCCATTTCAATGATGTCTTCGTCCTACACAATGTCATTCCTTTCTAGCTCAACACCATTGTCCCTTTCCCTGCGATGTCTCTGCTCGTCTCAAACAACGTAATCCCCCCCACGCGATATCATTTGTCTTCCGTATGCGGCCACTCTTCTAATGTTCGTTAAAAGAAAACAAATTTGGGATAGTTGTCTGGTGCATTTGTTAGATATTTTTACCTTTTTGTTTCTTACCTTTTTATCTCGCTCTAGTTTGCAACCTTATTTTTGGGATAAAGTTAGATTAATTATATAATCAAACATGTCACACACAAGTGACAACTAAGAAGAAATAAGCATGAATTGAATTCCTTTCATTTTTAATTTGATATAATTTTTTCTTTATATTTTTCATAGAATTTATATATTTTGACTATGGATGTAATCCTACAAATAAAATTCGTTTCAAGTCCATTTTAAATGAGAGACATGATTCCTAATTGGTGGACTATATTTAAATTAGTTTTGTCTCGCATACTCAGTCGGGTATGAATGTTATATGATTCTCATTTTAATGATATATTATAGAGCTTTGAAGGATGTTCTTTCAAGTGGTTGGGCTTTGACATAACTTAACATTCTAAGTTAATCATGAACTTAATCAATATCCGATCACATGGATCACATTTTTTATTTATCTAACTTTTCTTTGTATCCTTATTTGGTAACTTGTATTGTTCTTATTTGAATCATTTGGTGGAATCAATTGCAAAAAAATATACTAATGCATTATTTATTCAAAAACTTAAAATTTAAATTCAATATAATCCCTTAGTTTGGTTGTGTGGGTTTCAACTTTTTTAATGAATCAATGGAATTTTTTAGCTTTCATTTGATTATGTGGGTTTTCTTTTCTTTTCTTTACATGTATTCATATTATCGATTTTTAAGTCATTATTTGAATGTTCGAGGGCTAGTGTGCTGTAAACTATTAACGTGCGGGAGTAGACTATTGAGTGAGAAGATGTAAGTGTAAAACATCCGAACCAATCCGATCCATTTTGTAATCCGATGGATCGGATCGGATTTGACTTAGATATTTGATGGATTGGATTCGAAAAAAACAAAATCAGTTAATATTGGATTGGACACGGATTAAGCTAAAATCCAAACCAATCCGATCCATATGCACCCTACCCTAAAAGGGTCTCCATGGCGTGTAAATGAATGTGATCACTTGGAACTTTAGAGGGTTGGGGCAGTTGGTAAAGAGGGCGACAGTGCATCAACTAGCTTTGGAACACCGAGCGGATGTGGTCATGCTGCAGGAAACGAAAATCTCGCAGGATGTGGAGTGGGGTAGAGAGATGTTATGGCGAACAAGTTGAGAGAAAGCAGAGCTATCGCGTCCGAGGGAGCCTTTGGTGGCTTAATGACAGGATGTGATGCAGATAAATTTGAATTGGTTGAGGAAGAGGTGTAGGGAGACACTATCTCACTATGTCGTTACAATGGAAGGCTGACGGAATCCAGGTCATGGTCATAAATGTGCATGGCCCGGGCAATGGGGTTGGCATGGCTCTCCTTGTGGAGGACTTGCTCTTGGCCAGGGTCGCCTAGCTCGATGCATTTTGGATCATCGCATGTGATTTCAACGCGACCATGCTTTCAAAGGATTGTCCTGGTGGCCGTGGTGGCCGGAGGATCATACTGAAATACAATAAATGATGGGTTAAAAATAGCTCGACAATGTAGATCTTCCGTAATCTGACTAATAGATAATAAATTCATAGAAAAAACAGGTGTATGCAACACATTCTGCAAACTCATAGAAGGCGTGTAATTGATCTTTCCTTTTTCTGTGATCGGGGAATGAGTCCCATCTACTATAACCACGATTCTCCCTGAAGGAACCTGTCTGTACGCTATAAGCTGATCTCTATCTCCATATTGATGTTTAGCCCCGGAGTACATAATCCATTATGTAACATCATATCCATTACAAGTAGTAAGCGCATAGGTACTACCTGAGGTACTGGAAGATACCGAAGCAGCAACATCTGAGTAACCTCCCGAAGTAGATGAAGAAGCAATGAGACTGGCTGGATGCATAATATCCCTCAATCGTGCTACAAAGTCCTCAAACCTTTAATCCGAAGGAGCAGCCGGAGACTCAATTTGCTCAGCTACTCGAGAAAATCATGCTTGGAGTAGCATGTATCCTTTGTATGTTCGGGGCGATGACAGTAAGCACATGGCTGATGATACGATCTCCTCTACCACAAGGTCCACTTCCACGAAATTGAGAAGAGCCTCCTCTACCTCAGGAGGCTACCATCCCCGAAGAAGTCTGACTAGAGGCAGTAGATGGAACAATGATCCTGCTGAGTCTGTGGAAAGCTTACTCCATGGGAGGAATAGTAGCATCTGTCAGGATTTGGGAGTGAGCAACCTCATACTTAGGATCAAGGGTTGCAAGGAATACACAAACCATGGTGGCATTCCTATATGTTTTCTGTTGCTCGAGAGTAAACGCGAGGGGCATGAATTGTGGAGCTTCTCAAACATTACACGTAAGGACGTATATACAGAATGAAGTGGCCAGTCGTTCTGCTTGATGGTAAATTTATCATGCTGTAGCTACTGAATCTTTATCTCATTCCTTGCCTGAGAATAAGTGGCTGCGAGGATATCTCGCATCGCCTTGGAGGTAGGCTGATGTAACACGTCATTGGCGATCTCTATCGTCTATGTACCAGGAAGCCAAATCATCTGCCTACCGCGAGGTGTTGACCCCAGTTTTCTCAACCGACTCTTCCTCGATAAGAATATGTTTCTCACCCGTAGACTTTATAAGGCTCATGAACTGTATGACCTAAAGCTCGTAGTTCACCCCGTCCATCTTGATAATCGGCATTGGAATTCTGAAAGCGCATGTGGCAGGGATATCGACTTTGCTCTCTTCTAAAAAAATCGACTTTGCTCTCATTTTGCGGTGGGTTCCAGATTGGGACGCCGCCCTCTTACACCTAAAAAACCTGACTTTGCTCTCTAACATATTGTTGGATGAAGAAAGATAATGTTTTGTATAGCAATAAATGAGTGTCTACATATCCATATGATGATTTGATTGCATATGTAGACATGCAATTGAATCCATTAACACGAGCATACCTCGATGCAAGAACAGAGGGCCATACAGAGATCAGTCAGCGAGGGTGAGGACCGGCGGCAGCGGTGGCCATGCCCAAGGAGAGAGAACATCGACACCGACTGCTCGAGAGAGAGAGAGAGATCGACGACGGGAGGATGACGATGCCCGGATGTGAGGGCGGCAACAACGGCTGGAAGGGGCGGCAGTGGGGTTAGGGTTAGGGCTTTCTCGGGTACGAGAGCTCCGACCTAGGACCACATCTCTGATATCATGTTAGGAAATGAATGAAAGTTGTTTTATTCTTGAACCCTAGGCTCTCTTATATACGAGAGAGACCTGTGGGTAAATTACATAAGATAGACATAAGAAAATAAAATGGAGAAACACCACAAAAACACAAATATATCTCTACAAGATACTTAAGGATGCAAGCATGCTGAAATCCAAAGTCTCATATATTAGTACTGATGCTTCTGTAAAGTCAAGGCCTATTGATGACCCATTTAGGATACCATACAATACACAAGTATTATTGGGAAGCTCATGTACTTGACTTCTGAAACACTAGACATCAGCTTCGCTTTTAATCCTGCTAACTAGTATATGGAGAAGCCTTGCTACCGTTACTGACAGAATGTTCTGTTCTCAGGCACCTGAAGCTCTTTTTAGAAAAATGGCTATAGTTTAAGAATAAGGAAGACTTAGATCTCTCAATCCAACTCTGATGCTATCTACGAAGCCCTATTGAAGACAACAAATTTCTTGCTATGGTGCATCAATGTACTTAGCATAGCAATAAAAAATCAGCGACCGTCCGATTAAGTGTACAAGCTGAATATCAAGCAATGCCATATACTTTTTGTACGGTGGCATGGATTGACTTCAGACTACTATCCTATTTTTACGTAGTGTGACACATCTCTACTACCTACATGTCATACAAGCTTGAGTTTTATAAAAGGACAAATCACATGTAGGTTGACCACGACACCTTTTGTGATATGGTCATTGAATGGAAGATAATTGATACCCTGAGCTCCAACGTCTACCCTGAGCTCCAACTTGTAAGATAATTGATACCTGTGCTCTGATCCTCTGGCAAGAGGGGGAATAATTAATATTTTTTCCGTCTCTTGATACTTTTTTATTTTTCTTGGACTCTTATGTGATTCAACTCAAACACTAAAAAAGAAGGGTTAGGGTTTTAATTTAAAATAAGAAATATGGGTTATCACTTCTATAGTGATCATTTGATATTATAGTGGAAAGCCTCCTGCTAATATTTTTTGCCATTGTTTTTTGTCTTTTTTATAGTCGTTTAGTTTCAGAGAGGCCAAAGCTCATATCGTTCTTATTTTTGGATCTCTGTACATGCGTCAAGGCATGACGTCAAATTTTAGCGAAATTTTGTCGAATTTCCTCAAGCTTTCCATTTCTCCATGTCAACGAAATCAAGTGCTGCCTTATTTTCAGTAAAGTTGCATGTGATTTCGGCGATATGTTAAAAATAAGTGAATTTACCCTTTACTTTCATCCACATTTGCCTATATCAATGAATTTTCACCCATTTCTCCATCGATGTGTTGAGTTCGTAGAGAGCTTTATATTGTTTGAAGTTCTTTTAGCGATTTTCGAAATTTTAGGTCTAAATGCAAACTAAAACAGGTAGGAACAAACTTTAAGAGTTATGTTAAAGTTTTAGCTGAATATCTTTTGTTCTTTCTTTATTTTGATATTATTTGTTTTGTTCTTTCTTTATTTTGATATCATATGTTTTGCTTAGTAGTTATTGCAATCACCTTATTTTTGTTGAAGATGTGATTATCATTGCTTTTGTTCCCAGTTCAGAATCCAGTTCTAACTATAGACAACATGTTGCTCTTGTATATCAACATGTGTGGTAATTATAATGAATTTTGAAAGGCCAATTTGATGGTCAAAAATTCCCAAGGTGACAGACTTGACTCGTAATCTAGTAAATACTGAAACTTTTGTCCTTCAGATAGCAAAGTCGATTTCATTTATCTATCATCATATATAATCTCATCCATATTCGGATTATATTATTTATGGATTTCGAGCCTAAACTTAAGTTATGATTCATTACTTATTTCAATCTCATTGACTGTTTTTTTTAATACTACTTCAAAACATATATTTACATCCCTATTTTAACAAATGTATATTTCTATTCTCGTTATTAATTTAGGAACATTAAAAACTTTAATATTTGGAGAACAAATCGAATTTAGAGCCATTTCCATGATTTTGGGTTATTTCAATGAAATTCTCCAAAATTTCTCTATCTGGACCTGGCAAAATGAAACCGAAATCGGAAATTCAAGGCCTTGCATCAAGGCATGTGTGTCGAGGGAGTAATAGAATGGTATGGAGATCTCATCTTAGGCAAAATTATTATTATGTTTCGAGGTATATTGAATGGAGCAATGCTCATTTTTGAACAACAGATTAGATCAACTTTTGGCATCCAATGTAGTAATGTACACACTGAATGCAAGTGGGAGGCTTTATGCTGGTAATCTAAGTAGACAGAAGAATGTATTTTCTCAAATTGAGTATCTGAATCTCCTCATGGATTGATTCTGTGCACACATGGTCTTTTGATCACCCAGAACATATCGGCTAATGGATTGATTTCTTTGTGCACATGGTCATTCCATTACCAAAAACATATGGCTAAACTGCAAACCTCACATGGCACTCAACCTGGCCTGGAACTGGTTGTCCATGCAGCTTTTCCTGTAATTGACCCAGTAGGTTTTAAAAAATAACTTATTTTTTGTTAACATGAAATCCAGTATCATTTGACGTGAGTATTTAGTGTTAAAACAACTGATTGCTTTTTAGTACGATGGTTGACTCAAGATAATGACAATTTTTCGCTTCTGGATGACTGTCTAGTTACTCATGCTATTTCTTGACTGTGTCAAGTTACTAATGCAAATTTTTGGGCGGATGCTAATCTAGGTACCAAGCTGCAATCAAGGCCGATCCCTTGTGCTATGAGGTATGAGCAGGTTGAACTTGAAAGTTGGTTTCATTTACGATGTTATATAAATTAGCAAACAATTATGCATGTTTCCTGGCTGGAAGTTAACACCTAACAATTTACTCTTTTGTCCTTTTATCTTAATACTGTCCCTTTTACTACCACTAGAAATACAGAGCTCTTTATTTTGTTTATAAAAATCCAAGCTCTCACATAGGTGCAGCTGACAATTTTCAGGCTTTAGAGCGCTTGGTTGATAATTACATGTTGACTTATGAAGAAGGTAAAAATGCATCACTTGAATTTTTTCTGAGCATCTATTGTATGTTTAGTTATGAGTATCCTTTCAGGTGGCATTCTTTGGGGTGTGTGATGCCGGTGCGCTTTTGCACATCTAGCTATTACTGGTCTATTTTTTAATTAATCTTGTTTTACTGTTTTTTCTCTTATATATTTTTTATATTTTTTATTGAAAAAAATTCCTAAAATTAATCTAGCAGAATGTGTTGCTTGTTTAGGTTCAATTTATAGGTCTATTCATTTGAATCTAGTAAGCTAAATAAACTACATAATTTGCTGATTTTGTTAATTTTTTTCTAGGTCTATTTTCACCTACTAAAAAATCTGCTTAATAATGAGAACTGAACTCAAAAGTACAAAGAGTTTAATGGCTACTAATAACATTAATTGGGCTGCTTTATATACGCTCAATTACTTTAAACTCTGTTACCTGCTCATGATTCTTTTACTGGCAAATGTGTGAAAATTGATTTATAGTTGGAGCAATAAACATAAAATTTTATCTGTTTCCAGAATCAAGTTTGCTGTCATTTGGAACGATCAATGTAAGCGTTTATTTGTTTTCCAGAATCAAGTTTGCTGTCATCACTGCAGTTTTCTCCGGAGGATGGGTGGCTACCGATATATTACTCATGTTTAGTGAAAAAGGTAAATCTATCGCAGTTATTATTACCGGAAATCAGGTGGAGAAATGATAGATGGCTCCTTGTATCAGTAGTTATTTCATCTGCTTTGCTTTTCCTTAAATTTGTGAATATCCAGTTCGACAAAGAAAATGTTATGGAAGAAAAATTTGGTGATAGCAAGGACAGTTGTGAAATGATGTCTGAAGGCTGTACTTTCATCCCCTCCTTGAGGAATAATACAGATGTATTGGCATGCAAGGCTGAATACTACCATCAATGTGGAGATTATCAGAGGTGTTTTGCACTTACAACAGAGTGAGTTTGTGGGTCATCTTTAGTTGTGACAGCAATTATATGTTAAACTATTGTATAATGTCTTCTTTTCTTCTGTATCTGTTTCAGGCTTCTGGACAGAGATCCATTTCATTTGAAATCTATACTAGTTCACTTAGTGGCAGCAGTGGAGCTGGGACGCTCGACTGATCTCTATCTCATGGCTTCTAATTTGGTTAGAGATTATCCCCAAAAGTGAGTATGCAACTTCTATAGTCTAGGTTTATCTTGAAATTGACAATAAATAATATTGAATATTTACTAATGTTTAATTCTAGGACCAAATTTCAGGTGTTAGTTTCAATCATGACATATGACTGTATTGATGTCCTTTTTTTTGCATCTTTTCAGCTAACGTTATGCGGTATATTTGGTATCTATTGATTTGTAATGGTTTTAATTGAAAGTGAAAAACTTCAATGAACAAAATCCAATAATTTTGGGATCTTGGATTTGCTTTTTGTTGGGAAAAGCAATTAGAATTATTTATTCTTGGGAAAACCTTCAACTCTTTTATATAGAAGTGAGACCTATGGGTTAATTACATAAGACGGATATAAAGAAATAAAAGAAGAAAAAGTACAGAACCATAAATAACTAAATACATCTCTACACCCCTTTTAAGATGGAGCATAGATGTCAATCATGCTCAGTTTGGAAGGTCACTTATGAAACGATCCTCTGAGCAAAGCCTTGGTAAAGATATTCGCCGTTTGATCTCTTGAACTGACATGCGAAGTAGACATCAAGCCCTTCTGAATCATGTCTCTTGTATAATGATAGTCTACTTCAGTGTGCTTCGTTCTTTCATGAAATGCAAGATTGTTTGTGTTGGACATGCGAGCCCACGACGAGCCATCATGCAATAAATGTTATTGCAAATATCTCTGATATGAAATGAAGAATAATTAATTTGCATAATAGACCCCTTAGTACAATTAGGGTTATGTACCATTGCCATCTTGATGATTATACAAATGTTAATTCACTTGTTGAATCATAAAGGCTACTGCTTGGGTGATGTCTAAAAAGTTAGATTGAGGACTCATCAACCATCATCAAATGATTAATAAGAGATGGTCTCCATCCCGAGTAGGAAATGACAATCCTTTATCTAATGGGCTGATATCTAACCGATCTCTTGATGCGGGTCCTTTGCATAGGAATAGAGATTCGGAGGTGTTAGATAAGTTAGGTCAAAGAGTTGACTTAACGAGATCGAGATAACCAAGTCCTATGTCGTATGTTGTTACGATATAGACACATCCTCTGACCGGAGACAGATGTGTTACTATATGTCTGAGTATGTACATTCAGCAAACCGATAGGTTGATGATCTAATCAAGGTCCATACACCGACGCGTTGGTGTGTATACAAGGGCATATGAGTAATAGAATCTCTCAAAGGGATCATATAGGTTCATTACTAAACTTGAAGATGAGCTTACTCATGAGATATTGTGAATCAAATTCAGTGCACGGTCATCTCGCTTTTAAGCTTGACTGAATTTGTAGGTTTGATAAATGCGTGGAAAAACACATGATCAATACATGCGTATGATATATGCTTTTGGAAAGTATATGATCGACACCATCTCCCAATGATCAAATGAGAAACTTACTGATAAAACACTGAAGAAAACAATTTAAATATATCTAAATCTTCGGGTTTATTCTTAGCCTTCAGTATACTGGATGTACGAGTATTAGGAATACTTAAGGGTGCTTTGATCATAAATGATTGTATAACCATGATGTTTCCATTCTAAGGAGTGGTGAAAAAGGTATGGATTTTAATGACTTCTCTCACTAGAGAAGTAATCTAATCTTGGTCCAAATGTTGGACAGTGATATGAATGCGTTTCAGATATAATGAGAAGATTAGATTTACAGCTTTGATTTAATCAAACATCTGTGGGAGGTCTCCGAGATTTGGATTTGAGATATGCTGTCAATATCCGGGAGAGGAAAAAGGGATGCGTGCCGCTAACAGAGGCGGAGGTGAAGGCTCTCTGCCTCAAGGTCATGGAGATCCGCATCAAGGAGTGCGATGTCCAGCGCGTCGACGCACCCGTCACCAAAGAGGGGATCGACCGGGAGGCGGGGGTTGTTCGGTTCGGAAGGGGAGGCCAGTCAACAAGGCCTTCGCCACTGATCAGGCGACGTCTCCGTACGTGGAGGCGGTTGGGGAAAACGTGTTAGATAGTGGCTGGGTAGTGGTCCACAAAAAGTCTGGTAGTCGCAAGGGAAAGGTGTGTGAGACACATGCGTTCTCCAACCTGTTCAGGAGAGGTTGCTACCGTTGTGGGTCCTTGACGCATTGGGCTCGACAGTGATGTGAGGCTATTCGTTGATTTCGGTACCACCGGTTCTCGCACATGAGTAGTTCTTTCCTGTTGAATCGAAAGTCATCCCACGATGGTAAAAGGTGGGGCGTGGGCTTGCTGGTGGGGGCAGGTGTCGGACCGAGAGAAGCACTCTTTCGGGGAACATCAGACGTTGGCCTAGTCTTGGTGGCGCAGTTCGGGGGAGATATTGTGCAGATGTCACCATGACGAGTGCTAGCGAGTAGGGTGGAGCATGGGCCGGGCTCGGGCCCAGCCTAGCCCAGCCCAGACCCATTTACCAAATCGGGCCCACGGGCCGGGCCCAGGCCCGCTAATTTTCCAAGGACTGAGCCCAAGCCCGAGCCCAGCCCGACTTATGATGGGTCGGGCCTGGGTCGGGCCGGCCCACGAACAAATCCCGCATAGATCTATTTATTAAAAGCCACGCAGAATGATGAATTATAGGGGGTTCCTAAGCATTTTATAATTGCATTTTTTGGTTATCTTATGTTAAAGTTTGAGTTTTTGAAACTAACACAAGGTAGAACTATTTATTACTCGAAATACAATAAAAGGAGCCGAAAAAGGTGCAATTTCAGACCGTTGTTGTAGTCTACCACTCTTCCTGCATATGCTTGTAAATTCCAACCATTCTCCTTTAGATGTAGAGCAAAACTATAAAAATGATCAGAGCTTGACATAAAATCGTAGTTGATAATCAATTACAAGCACCAAACACCAATTAAAATATGAAATCTCAAACGAGCAATGAATTTATAGCCATTTTTTCCAAACGGCGTCAACACAAGCTGTTTGATTGATCCTTGATGTGCTCCTAAAGAAAGATATGATAAGAGAATGCAATATAAATGAGAACAAATAAAAAGCATGACAAACCACATGAAAAGTTAATTCATAATCAAATTCCACGCATTCATATCCAAATCATGGAAATCCAAATCCAAAAATAGAAAGTCTCTGATAATGTGAGATAAGCTCATTGCTGCGAATAAAATGTCCTAAAGTTATGGATCACTACACTACTACAAACTTTTAATTAATCAGATTTTGCAATGAAAGTCCGCAACGCACATGCCCATGGTTCAAGTTTCACCAAGTCTCAGCAATCTACATACTACCTGAAATGAAAAAACCAATTATCCATCTCGACAGAAAATGAAATAAAAATTTGTAACAATACACAAAAAAAATCTTACTTACAGAATTTTCACATTGATATGCCTGTAATGATGTCACTCTTGGATGGTTGGCAAAGGTACTGTTGTATTTAAAAAAAAGTCAATCCTTCTGTAAAAAAATATAGATAAAATATGTAGATTAAAAATATTAATGTACCAGTGCCGCTCTTATCTTCGTTTTCTTCTTTTTCATCATCATTATCTTCATCATCAGTTTCTCCACTCTCTTGGTTTCCACATCGAATCCAATCTCCTGTACAAACCAGTGCCTCAACAGTCTTTGGATTAAGGCGACTCCTGAATGCATCAAGAACTCTACCTCCCGTGCTAAAAGCACTCTCTGAAGCAACACTGGATGCTGGTATGGGTAAAATATCTCGAGCCATCTGTGATAAGACACGGTACTTGCTTGCATTAAGTTTCCACCATTGCAAAATATCAAAATGTGCATCAACGGAAATGAATGCAGAGTTATCATCCAAATATAACTGGATCTCAGTTTTTCCGGACTCTAGAGAAGTATCCATCAAGAGCTTGTTCTTAAGAAATTTGCTCAATGTATCTTCCTTCTTGTTTGTTGAAGACATGCTGACATTCTCCTGAGATAAAAAATTTGGAGTCAAAACCACTCCACCCTGAGCATCTTTGAGCTTAGAAGCATATTCCTCATACAACGAATGGAAGACCTCTTCAACACGGCTAACATATTCTGTCACCTCAGCCTCTGAATAAATTTCTGAATATGAAAATCGTAACAAATCAAATTTGTATCTTGGATCTAAGATGGTTGCAATTGCCAATGGAAGCAATGCATCTTTATCATTCCAATACTTGTCAAATTTAGTGTACATCTTCATTCCCATACTTCTAACTGTGATATCTTCATGGTTCTGGAGGGCCTTCAACTCTTTCTCAATCTCAAAAATTAAGCTGAAAAACATGTTAGATGTGGAATATTTTTGTCCAGACAAAATTTTTGTAGCAAGGTAAAAGCTTTCAAGAATCCCATGAATAATTTCCACCTTTTTCCACTCAACAACAGTAGGTATATCCAGTAGCTGAAAATCAAGACTCTTCATACGATTAAAAACCTTCTGATACAAAAGAGCCGAATGAGCATTAAGTATGTAGAGTTCCACCTAGTGCTCACATCCAATTTTAAGCCCCTACTGACAGGAATACGCTCTTGCTCAGCAATGGCAAGGAATTCTTGATATCGACGGTTTGAATATGGATTCAAAACCGTCCGAAAAGACAGTTCACCAGAAATAATCCATTTGGCAAATTCAATCCTACATTGATCTCGATCAAATTTCCAAGTTGAAATGGAACTGCCTTCATCAGAAGTGGAAACATTAAGCAAAGTCTGTATCTTAGACTCTTTCTGAAAATATAAGCATTTGTTTTCTAAATGTCTAATCAAATGGCTAGTCCCACTCTTAGCATGACATGAAAGAGTCTTCTTGCAATGGTTACATTTGCACATTTCTTTCCCTCCAACTACCCCAATCTTCGTTAGATGGTTCCAAACCCACGATTGTGATTGTCTAGGCCGTTTATTTCCAATTGGGACATCATCCTCTACATCTACCATTGTTGGATCATTTGCAACATCTTCAATTTGTTCGTTCGACATCTACTAGACAAACAACATAGATATAAGTGATGTAGGGTGGTCCGTAGGGTGGTCCACAGAATGGGCCTGTCAATTATTGATGCGACTGGCTGCGCTTTCACTTGGCGCAATGTGAGATCGCGTTCCAGGCTGGATAGATTTTTGCTCTCTCTGGATGGCGCAGAGAGGTTCCCCCTATCGAGAGCATGAGCTCTTCCGCATGCGCATTCGGACCATACGTCGATTCTATGGTCGTCTGAAGAGGAAAGGAAAGGAAAGGTAGGTTCTTTTTTCGTTTTGAGCGAAGCTGGCAATTAGAGGAGGGCTTCAGAGAGAATGGCGGATCATTGGAGAGGGTGCACGACAGAGGGCTCGGTGGTGTCTAAATTGGCAGCTAAGCTCAAGTCCTTGAGGTCTTTTCTGTCCTCCTTTGGTAGGGAGGTGTGGGTGAGGCGAAGAGCTAAGAGGGTAGAGGTCCAGCCCGAAGTTACCAGGCTAGATGGCTTGGATGATGATAGGGGGCTTCTTGAGGAGGAGGTCAATAAGAGGCAGGGCCTCCTCGAAGAACTACTATTGGAAGATATAAAAGAAGAAATGGAGCGCCGACAAAGATCCAGGCAGAAATGGCTTAAAGAGGATGACATCAATGCACGATTTTTACATTCCATGGCCTCAGGTCAACGGAGAAGAAACTTTTTACACGAGATTGAGGTTGGAGGGGTACGCGCTTTGGGAGAGGCGGCGATTGGGAGTGTTATGATGGGCCATTTTGTTGAGGTGACACGAAGGAAAAGAGGGAGTGGTTGGAGAGAGGGGTAGAAACATAAAGGACACACAAACAAGGAGTTTGCTGCTACCTTTCTCGGAGGGGGAGGCGAAGAGAGCAGTTTGGGGAGCGCGAACGGTGCTCTTGGTCCGGATGGCTTCCCGGTGTTCTACTGTGAGTTTTGGGATATGTTGAAGGTGGAACTGTTGGACGTGCTTCACGAATTCAAGGATGGAAATAGAGGATTAGAGAATATCAACCGGGGGTTATTGTTCCTGCTGCCCAAGGACACCCTCGTGAGTGTTGAGGATTTTAGGCCTATAGCACTCTCCAATGCAATTTACCTCATATTGGCAAAAATTCCGACGAATAGGCTAAAGGAGGTTTTGGACTCTGTGGTGCTATAGGGCCAATGAGCGTTCATCCCAGGGAGATAGATAGCAGATGGTCTAGTGACGACTTCAGATATTTGCCTTGACTGGAAGAGGACAACGAAGAGAGGGGCTCTATGAAAGATTGATTATGCAAAGGCTTACGATTGTGTCGACTAGAGGTTCATGTGGCTGTCCTTACGAAGGAGAGGCTTCCTTGAGGTATGGGTAGACTGGATGAAGAGGTGCATTACTACCTCCTCTTACTCTATCCTGGTGAATGACAAACCTGAGGGAGGCTTCTTCCAACAACAACGTGGGTGAGACAGGGGTGTCCGTTGACTCCTATGCTGTTTGTCCTGGTGGCAGATGCCTTGGGGTCCTCTTTAGACAGGTTATAGAGGCGGGATGTTGGAAGGATTCCGCAAGCATGGCCTCAAATTTCAGCAAAATTCCGTCGAATTTCTGTCGAATATCGATATCCAATCGAAATCGAAATTCGACCGAAATGATCGAAATATGGGGGTCCTAGTACAAAAAATGACCGAAATGACCGAAATTCCACCGAAATTCTGTTTTGGTTGATATCGAAATGGTGACCGAAACCGACAATTAGGGCCTTGTCTGCAAGGACATTTCTATCCCCCTTTTGCAGTATGTAGATGATACAATCCTTTTCCTGGGAGGTGTAGAGGGTCAGAATACTAATGCAGCGCATCTGGTAGAGATTTTCGGCAAACTTTTGGGGGTGGAGATCAACAAGAGTAAATCAACAATCATCACATAATCACATTTGGGATGAACGAAGCTGAGCGATTGGGAATTGCTGAGGCGACTGACTCCCATTAGGAGATCTTCCCATTCATTATCTGGGGCTGCCGTTGGTATGTGGTAAGCTCAGGAGTGCGGATTGGGATGATGTGGTGCAGAGGATGGAGCAGAGGCTGGCATGTTGGAAAGCAATCGCCCTATCTAGAGGGGGAAAATTAGTTTTACTAAAGCACGTACTCTCGACTATACTCATCTTCTTCTACTCCATTAGACTGATGCCAGTGGGGGTTAGAAGGAAGATTGAGTCATTGATGATGAGGATCTTCTGGTCCGATGGGAAGCAACATGGTCCTGGAATCCACTTCGTTAGTTGGAATGAGATTATGAGGTGACGCAAAGGCGAAGGACTTGGAGTTCACGATGTGGAGTGTATGAACAAGGCACTCATTGCCAAATGAGTGATCCACATCTGGGGTCATTCTACTTCGTTGGTTGCTAAACTGTTGACGAGGATTTATGGAGTCAATGGAGAACTCGTGACTAGAAGAGTACAATTTGAATCACCGCTATGGGCCAGCATCCGCGAGGTTTTACGGTTGTTGGCGTTCAAACTCTGGCCGAAGGTGGGCGATGTCCACCTTTTTTGGTTCTGGCGGGATGACCGGACGGGGGAGGACAAGTTGGAGCACAAATTTCAACGCATCTTTGCTTTTACAAATTTGAATGAGGCTACACTCTCGCACAAGGCCCTAAACGTCAGTTTCGGTCACCATTTCGGTATCAACCAAAATAGAATTTCGGTGGAATTTCGACTGAAATTTCGGTCCTTTCGGTCATTTTTTGCACTAGGACCCCCATATTTCGGTCATTTCGGTCATTTCGGTCGAATTTTGATTTCGACTGGATATCGATATTCGACAGAAATTCGATCGAATTTCGCTGAAATTTGAGGCCATGCTCTCACAGTTGGCGGATGCGGGTGCATGGCCGCCGCGGTTCCTGACGGATCTTTCTGACCAGCGCCTGGAGGACTACCTAAAGATGTAGTCAAAACTTCCACCATCTCAAAACTTCACGCGAGACAGAGACCATTACGAGGGGATGTGCAAGAAATTCTCGGTGAAGGAAGCTTATAAGGAACTGAGGCAGTGGGAGGAACAAGACGAAGAGCTGTTTTAGGACATGAGAGTAGTTTGTACAGCAAGGTTCCTGATCAGAGTGAAAACTTTCCTTTGGTGCTTGAGAAAGGGCCGCTTATGTGACAAGGCGCGGAGGGGGAGACTGTTAGGTTTGACCGACACAGTGCGACAGATGCAAGAAGACGGAGGAGGATTCAGATCATTTGTTCTTCAAGTGCTCGAAGTTTAAACAGGTTTGGAGGGAGGTTTGGCTCTCTTGGGTGGCGAGCGTGGGGACAACGGAGTTCTAGAGATTAATACGGACGATTGGCACCAACTTTTATGATTATTGCTTGAAGCCATTTGCTGTTTCGGGCCATTTGGACCGGATGAAATGATTTTATTTTTAAAAATTAGAGGTTTTATTACGAGAATGTAGTATCTCACTATAACGTGCTTTATAACACCTGGATCACGCGATAATGTTTTATTTTTTAATGGATTTTTTTCGGCGGTGACCTCCACAATGGAGCATCACCCGATTTACAATAAAAAAATGATCTCAATATCCAAGTCACTATACGTGGAACGTACAATTGCTCTGTCCTTATATCTAAGTATCTGCAGAGAAAACACATTATTCTTGAAAGAGTTCAAGAATAATTCAATTGTTGATAATGTGTCTGAGCATTGAAGAAAATTGATTAAATGTGATTTAATTATTATAAATAATATGAATTTGATTCTAGTATTTGGCCATATATATTGAGAGTTATCTAAGATAATTAAATGTGATTTAATTATCAAAGATGTGAATAATGTGAATGCGATCATGTTATTTGGGCGCATGAGAATAGAGATCCAAGATGATTAAATATGATTTAATTATCAAGGATATGAATAATGTTGATATCACTATCCATATTATTTATATATATTATAAATGCGATTTATAATATATTAAAGAGAGCTTATTGTAAATAGTATCTTCAAATTAATTGTTGATGTGATTTGGATTCACATTGGAAATTATTTAGAAATACAATTTACATTTTATTTTGGCTTGTGAATATGATTCACAATTATTTAATGGCATGATTGCAAAAATTCACAAAAATAATTTGGAATTATTTTTGTGAATTAATTTACAACAAAAGTTGTTGTAAATATATATGAAGGGTTAGAGGAGCGAAGACCATCCATTTAATGGAGGGTGGACGACCACCCTTTGACTTGTTCTCAAGGGTGGCCACCCCCCTTTTAGGAAGGTGGGTGACCTTTCTTTCTAATCCATCTATCTTAATTGATTTAGTTCAAATTATATTATGCTGATTATTCAATATATTTAATTTAATACAAATTAATTGTTGTTGTGTTTCTACAAAAAAATCATGGCCATTGAATCGAAACACAAATCAATCTCAACGATTGATTTTGTGTTTCACATGGATTGAAATCCATGGACTCCCAAAATGCTATAAAAGAAGAGGCAACCCTAGCTCTTCTTGAATAACATACAAAATAATATGCTCTCTCCATTTCTCTCTCTAAACGCCAAGCCTCTCTCTCTCTCTACTTAGAGTGGTCGTCCACCCTAAACCATAGAGAGGGTCACCATCGTCGTCATGTCGTTGTGCTGCCGCTTCGACCGTTCGTGGTTCTTCGTCTCCTTCGGTGCATCTTGCTCGTGAAGAAGATGTTAGATCTCGTCAAACAAGATCAGAAGATTCACCCATCAACATAGATTGCCAGGAGTACGTGTTTCATCAACTTGCTCGCAAGCGTCTCCTTCGTTGGATCGGACTTGAGACAGAAAATTTCTTCGTTTAAAGACTTGATCACAACCACGCTTCAAGAGGTAACCTTAATACCTGTTTGTGTTGTAGATGAAACGGTCCGAGAAGTGTTCTTGGATCATGTGGTTTTATCATTTTTTTTATATTCTACTGCCTCGAGCAACTAGTGCGACTAGTCGCTCCCGATCGCATACGATGTTATCATCATGCTTTCGTGATACGCTTAAGGTTCTTCCCATAACCTTCAGTTTGCACTAAATAGGGCAGCTTGATTGTCACATTGTAACTACATAGGAAGAGGTACATCTATATGCAAATCTGTTAGCATTACTCAAACCCACATCATCTTCGTGCTTGCTTGTGTCATAGCCCTACATTCAGATTCATCACTTGACCTACACCAACAATTTGCTTCTTGCTTTTCTAAGAAACAAGATAACTTCCAACAAATACAGTGAATCCCGAAGTAGACTTCCTGTCCTTAGGATGCCCTGCATAGTTCGCATCAGAACATGCAGATACAAAAAGGGTTTCTCCTTTCTTGAATAATATCCCTGCACATGGAGAAGATTTTAGATATCTCAATATCATATATATAGCATCCATGTGTACATGTCGGAACTGCTTCATGAACTAATTCACTCGACTCACTGCAAAAGAGATATCATATCTAGTGAATGTAACATAGAGAAGCTTTCCCACCAACTCTCTATATCTCCTCCTATAACGTCATCTGTATGATCACCATATAACCTCATGCTAGGATCCATACGAGTAGTAGAGGGTCAACACCCAATCATGTTTGTCTCAACAAGCATGCTTGTAACATATTTCCTTTGGGTCATCGCAAGACCCTGCGTATTCCTGCAAACTCTAACACTAAGAAATGCTTCACGGTGCCAATATCCTTAGTAACAAACTGACGACCCAACAATTTCTTTGCTTTCTTTATCCCCTGCACATCATCTCCTGTAACATGTATATCATCAACATATACCATGATAACACTAGTACCTCTAGGTTTTCTCTGCACGAACATTAAATGATTTGCATTTGACCTCTTAAAACCCTGCTTTTTCAATCAGAACCGAGAGCTTCTGAAACCATGCCCTTAGACTCTGCTTAAGGCCATATATTGCCTTGTGAAGTCTACAAACTTGCTGACACTCCCCCTCAGCAACAAACTCGGTGGCTGCTGCATGTAGACTTCCTCTTAGAGATCTCCATACAAAAATGCATTTTTAAAATCTAACTAATATAAAGGCCAATCGCGTACCACATCAACTAAAAGGACACGAAAGTGGAGTGACGAGCAACAAGAGAGAACATGTCCAGATAATCTACTCCATAAGTTTGTGTAAATCCTCGTATCACCAATCTGACCTTGTAGCAATCAAGGCTCCCATATGCATGGTGTTTAACAGTAAACATCCATTTGCTACTGACAACAAATGCTCCATTAGAAGCAGATACCACGCTCTAGATACCACACGACTATAGAGCATCCTTTTCTTCTTCCATATCTAGAGCGACTGTCCTTCAAGGCCTCTTGATAATTCCGTGGGATTTCCATGATAGATAGAGTAACTGCAAATACCTGAAATTCCCCTACCAAGCGATCAAAGGAGACCTGTGAAGTAAGAGGATATGAGGTACACGTATGCCTTTTCTTTCGAATGACAATTTGTATATCCAGGTCATTGGGAATCTCCTCAAACCATGGCCTCGAATTTTTGTCGAATATCGATATCCAATTGAATTCGAAATTCGATCGAAATATGGGGGCCGTAGTAAAAAATGATCGAAATGACCGAGATTTTAGTCGCAATTTGACCGAAATGGTGACAGAAGCTAACATTTAGGGCCTTGCCTCAAACTGTGTGCCTGCTTCCTGCAAAGGTTCCTGCGCAAATACATCTCCAGATCCATCGTTAGACACATTGTATTCAGAACAAACTTGAGACGTGCTGGATGACGAACGATGACCATGAGCAGAAACATGCCAACAGGTATAATGTTTTGGCAAATGTGGAACGATGGGCACATGTATTTGTATAGGAGGAGGTGACGGAGGTGGAGGAGGTGGTGGTGTTGGAACAACAGGCACATGTGAAAGTGCAGATGGTCTCGTTGGAGGAGGTGACATGTAAACCTCATCATTAGAGTCTGATGAATCTAATCTGTCACCTATAGCAGAGAAATACATCACAAACTCGAAAAATCTGACATCAACGCTAATATAATATTTCCTGCGCAATGGATCATAGCATCGATATCCCTTATATGTCATGTAGTACCCTACAAACACACATTTGAAAGCTCTAGGACAGAGCTTGTCCAGATCTGAAGATAACTGGTGGACGAATGCGACGGAGCCAAAAACATGAGGAGTAAATGGAAACAACTCCTCTGGGAATGCTATGGAGAAAGGAATTTTCTTACTCAAAACGGATGAGAACATGCGATTCACGAGATAAATGGGGCACAACTCTGAATAAGAAGAGCTCGAGCGACATCAAGTAAATGCCAGTGCTTTCTCTCTGAAACACCATTTTGTGAGAAGTATAAGCACATGTTGTTTGATGAATAATACCACGAGATGAAAAGAATTGTGTGAGAGCACGCGTACAAAATTCTAAAACATTATCATTTCTCATAAATTTCACCGAAGAAGAAAAAACATTTTGCACTTCATTAATAACATTTTTGATCACATCCCCATCTTTAGATTTATTCTTCAAGAAAGATCATCGACAACAACTAGGTGAAACCTATGTCTCTGGTGATCAGGAACACTACTCGGACCCTAAATATCAACATGAAATAACTCAAAAAGAGAGCTGTTGCTTCGACTCTGTCGATTAGGAAAAGCAGAATGATGATGCTTTCCCAACTGACACGCCTCGCATCGGAAGGACGAGCGAGGTGAGATCCGTGACAAAATATGACACATCTTATGAAGTAGGAGGTGATGAAAACATAGGTGCCAAGTGAAGGGAGAGACTGGCCCTCTTGAATGAGAGGATATGTCTGCATATCAAGTTCGGACCAGACGATAGAGATCGTCTTGATCACGGCCACAACCAATCATCCTGCCCATAAGAATGTCCTGAAAAACAAGAGACGATGGGTCAAAAATAGTCCGACAATGCAAACCCGTAGTAATCTAACTAATAGATAACACATTCATAGAAAAATCAGGAGCGTGTATCACATTCTACAGATGCATCGAGGGCGCCAAACTGATCTTCCCCTATCATGTGATCGGGGAATGAGTCCCATCAACTATCACGGTGGTCCTCCATGGAGGAGCCTGTCTATATGCTGCAAGCTGATTTGTCTCCACATATGAGATGCGTTGCCCCAAAGTCCATAATCCACTCTGTAATCTCAGATCCATGACAAGAGGTAAAAGCATAGGTTCTACCTGAGGTGCTGGTAGTGTCAGCGGTACTGGCAGAGGCAGAAGAAACACCATTTGAGTGGCCTCCTGGAGATGGTGAAGAAGCAGGAGGCATAATATCGCTCAGTCTAGGTATGAGGTCATCAAACCTCTGATCTGAATAACGAACATCCAGAGACTTAACCTGCTTCGCTACTCAGGCCGATGCATGAAAATCATGCTTGAAGTAGCATGTATCCTCTATATGTTCATAATGATGACAATAAGTGCAGGGATGACGAATACGACCTCCTCTACCACGAGATCCATGTCCACGAAACTGAGAAGAGCATCCTCTACCTCGGGAGGCTACAATCATCGAAGAAGTTTGACTAGAGGCATTAGATGGGACCATGATCCTGCTGAGTTTACAGAAGGCTTCCTCCATAGGAGGAATAGTAGCATTTGCTAAAATCTGAGAAGTGGAACGAGCATCTTCATACTTAGGATCAAGAGCTGCAAGGAATACACCAACCATGGTGGCATTCCTATATACTTCTGTTGCTCAGGAGTGGACATGAGGGGCATGAAGCCGTGGAGCTTCTCAAACATCCCACGCAAGGATGTATATAAAGAGTGAATGACCATCCGTTCTGCTTGATGGTAAAGATATCGTGTTGAACTTGTTGAATCTTTGTCTCATTTCTCGCCTGAGAATAAGCGGTTGCGACGATATCCCACATCGCCTTCACGGTGAGCTGATGTAACACATCATTGACGATCTCTATCGTCAATGTACCAACAAAAAGTCAAACCATGGCATACACATTATCTGCCTCCCACGAGGCGTTGACCCTAATTTTCTCAGCCTGTTCTTCCTCGGTAAGAATGTGTTTCTTACCCGCATACTTCATACGGCTCATGAATTGCAAGGTCCTGAGATTGTAGTTCATCCTGTCTATCTCGACGATCAGCGCTGGACCTCTGAAAGCGCATGTGGCGGGGATATTGACTTTGCTCTCTGACATATTATCGGATGAAGAAAAACTAGGGTTCTGTAGACCAATAAAGATTTGTCTACATATGGTGGGGATATCAACTTTGCTTTCTGACATATAGGGATTTGGTTGCATGTGTAGACTCAAGATGCCACCAATCCCATCAATGCGAAGCGAGCGGAAGCGAGATCTGCAGAGGATGTCTGCGGATACCACATGTGACGGCTAGAAGTGCTAGCGACTGCACCTACGGTACATAGAGGTTGTCGACGATGTTGCCGGAGACAGAGGGAGGGTCCGACAACGATGCACGAAGGCCGATGACATCGTCAGTGACGGAGAGAGAGAAGATCCAGTGACAGCGGTGACACTGAGTGGGACTGGAAGGTGGCGACTAGGGTTAGGTTTAGGGTACGAGAGCTCCGGTCTAAGACTGTCTTTCTGTATTCTTGGGAACCCTAGGCTCTCTTATATAGATAAGAGACCTATGGGTAAATTAAATAAGATGGACATAAAGAAATGAAATAAGGAAAAAGTACATTAACATAGATATATCTTCACACTTTTGATACGTCGGAATGTCCATTTTGCGGTCTTTCAAACTGGACATAGGGATCACATTGATAATCTATCCAAGTTCAGGGTGCCAGATCTTAGGGGAGGCGTATTGGAGACATCTTGGCAATAACTACTAAGATCATTGTAGATGGGAAAAAGGCTGTTCTCTTGTTGCCTTTGTTGGAGGGTAGATTTTTCCAAGGCGTATGATCCTATTGATTGGTGTTTTCTGTGGTTAGCTCTTTTGAGGCGCGGTTTCCCGATGTAAGGATCTCTTGGATGAAGAGATGTGTTACTACAATATCTTACTCTGAGCTGGTAAATGGGCATCTTGAGGGAGGCTTTTTCCTGCTACAATGAGAGGTGCGGCATGGATGCTCTTTGGCGCCCATGTTGTTTGTTTTGTCTGTTGATGTCCTAGCATGTATGGTGGAGTAGGTGGTCCATCTGTGAGTCAACACGGGTTGTTCTCTTGGTGATATCTTCATTACTTTTTATAGTATGCAGACGACAACATCTTTTTCACTGAAGAGGGAAAGAAGAGGTGTTGTCATTCCCAATGCCTCTTCTTTTTTGCCAGGTGCCTACCTTCCTTTTTTAACAGAGTGTTGGGAAGACTAGAATTATGTTCCCTAGATCTTAGGGTTCCCTAAATTTGGCGTTAGAATTATGTTCTTAATAATTTATTTTTATTATATCAAGAATATTATTTATTATTATTTTGAAATAAAAAATGGGAGAAACACGCGACGGTGTACACCCCATGAGTATTATTTATTACTTAGTTGCCGATATTTTAGTTATTGTTGTTGTCAGGATCTCTTTGTTATCCTGTCTTTGGATTCTTGTATAAATAGGCTGTCATAGTCCTATGCAAGCCATCTAAATCTATTCACATGGTATGACAACAACAATCCTACATCAATTCTTATACTTGAACATCTTTTTCTCATCCCATAGAGAAACCCTATATCTTCCATGAGGGTGCCATTTTCCATCATTGGAGCATCTCCTCAGAGATCACTTGTGCCCATGGTTTTAAAAAGCGTCGCCTCGAGGTGCAACAATGTATGCTTCAAGGCAAGGTGTACCAAAATCGCCCGAGGCCATGTCTTGGTTACTTTGGGTGGGGCGTACGCCTTGACTTGGCGTGAGTCGTTCGAAGCGAGGCAGACGCGTAAACCTCAAGCACGAGGCTTTTTTATTTTTACTTTTTTGGTTATGTGCTTTGCACATGACCTATTTTTCGTAAGCATTATTTTTTTTATTTTTATGTTTTGGGATGTTGAGCCGGCTAAGAGAGGGCAAGGAAGGCCCAAGAAGTGTTGAAATGAGACTATACAAAGGGATCTTAATTTTGTGGATCGAAGCCCGAGAATGACCCAAGATAGATCTGAATGGAGGCAAAGAATCCTTGTAGCCGACCCTACTTAATGTGGGAAACGGGCTTTGTTGTTTTTGTTTGTTGTTGTTGTTATGTTTTTATTTGTACCCACATAAATGGTCTGGTGGTAGTGCAGTATGCCTACCACCCAAAAGATCATGGTTCAAATCTTCCTTGTGAGGGTTTACGTTAGGTAGTCGACAACAAGCGTAAAAAATAGTCGGATCTTTCAACATGGATTTGAGCAAGAATCCATGTAGGCGACCCTACTTATAGTGGGAGAAGCCTTCACTATGTTTATGTTTTATTTCAATGTTAAACCTTGCATATTTCTATATGTAGCTCCATGCAAAGAGAAGAGATCACTTGAAAGTTGTGTCTATTTGCATCACTACATGCCCCACCATGTTTCCTCAAGAACAACCATGTTCATTATCAGAATTGGCAGCGTGCCTACTGCCCCCGATTTGTTCTTGTTGGAGTATTTGGTTGTGCGTCATGAGTTGTAGCATGGTAAATGGATCCTGGAGAAGATCCATTTATCCCATCCAGTTGTTTAGTCCCACATTGTTCAATAGTGGGACTTGGAGGCTCTGGAGAGGCTATATAAGGAGCCCAGACCTCCTGTATCCATTGAGAAAGTGCAATGCATAACATGCCCCTTTGATGGCTTCTCCCGTGGTTTCATTTCGCTCCTCACGGAGTAGGGTTCCACGTTAAATCTTGTTCTTCATGTTTATGTTTCTTTATTCTTTGATTCCGCTTCCACTTCCTATTTCTTAACATGGTATCAGAGCAGGTTCGATTCTCGAGGATTTCATGCTCTTCATTTGTTTGAGATTCGAGTTTGGAGATTTGATTTATTTTTGAAGATCTGTTCGTGCTCTTTATTTGTGTCCGAGATTCGATTATCATGAAGAGTTCTTGGAGGTTTGGATTTGAAGATTATTATTTGAGATCTAGGGTTTTATTTAAAACCTTAGACATTCATGTTCAAGTTGATTTTGCCGGCAACTCTTGACCAATCCAAGCCTTTCAGATGCAACTCCATGCGCATGCGGCATCTCATGCCACTTCGGGCCCACCAGATCTTGACGGCAACGACGGTCCGGTCATCCAGGCGATCGCCACCAACCGGCGGCGCATCACAACCAATCCCAGGTGCCCTATCGGGCGACCACTCAAGTCCCAAACGAGTCCCGAACCTCCAGGCGGAGGTCTCTCCAAGCACAGGCGCGCACGACGCGCACTCCAGGCGGCGATCTCACAGGGTGCAGGCACGCGACACATCCCTCGAAGCGATCCGAAGTCGATTGCCATCCCGAGGCGGCGCAACCCCATCCGGTTCCCCGACGACGGTGAGTTATCTCCAGCAAGCCCCAGGCGCGCTCCTCTTCCCAGCGAGCGCGCATCTCGCGCAACCCACAGGGCCTCCAGCGACGCACATCTCGGTGGCGCAGGCCCGCATCTCGGCGTCCAGGCGGCGCACCTGCATAGGCGACGAGAGTGGGCGGCTCCAGGAGGCGGTATTTTTAAGCAACCTTAAATAGGGTTACGACTCTGTGGCCTCCTGTTTCGTAAAAAAAAATTATTTAAGCCCAAATGTGGGCTGTATATTTGTTATTAAAAAACAGTGTAAGGGCCCTTTGGGCCGTATGTTTTCCTTTCCCAAAAAAAGGTGCGTACAATAGAAAGAGCCGTATGCATACAAAAAAATGTGAGAGCAATTGGGTCCATATTTGGGCCGGGATACAAAAAAAAGAGAGAAGTTAAAAAAGACGGAAAAAAAGAAGAAAAAAACAAAGAGTCGCGCACAAAAAAAGGAGCCGTACGCAAGTAAAAAAATGATTTGTGAAAGCCACAAAAAATGTCAATGGCTTAAAAAAATGTTCAAAAAAATGATGAATGTTTTGAAAAGCCGACAAAGTTGTGATCGGCTAAGTGGTTTTGTTTTGTCCCCATGATTGTTGTCTTCTCCCAACTTGGTCGACATCCATGTTTTCCGAGTATGGGAGAAAGGGGGACTATTGTGTAGAGTTCTTCTTCGGCCATGATTCAGATTCTTCAAATTTCAGTTCAGATCCAGATTGATCCAGATTCTCCAGGCCCGACATTGTTCAGTCTCTACAGTTTTCAGATGAAGATTTTCATGCGCAATTCGAGACTCGAAGTTCAGATTCTGAGTCCTAGTTTGATGCACAGTTGTTCAGACTCGACATATTGGTCAGAGTCCAAGATCGAGGCACTCCATGATGAGAGGCCAATTTTCGAGTTCTCTAGAGAGAGACTCATTTCAGACATGCACATGTTTGCGCTCATTTTAAGATGAGCACATGTTTGCCATCTCGTGTTGTGGTCCCCATCTATTCTTGTTGTTTCGGCCAGAGTTTTCATGTGAGCCATAGGGACTCTAGAGTAGAGGACCATTCCCTATGCCATGTTGGCAAGGGTTTTCATGTGGTATCATATGTACACCAGAGTAGTGCACCATTCTCTATGCCAGATGGGAGAGACCCAATTCTCCGACGAGGAGACTTCTTTCAGACTCCATTCTCCAGCGACCGTGGACTCCGACGAGGATTGCACAGCCACGAATCCTTTTCAGTTAGGCCCTTTTCATAGATGGAGCAGTTGTCCACATTATTGTGGCGGGCAAAAATACTCCGACGAGGAGACTCATTTCCAATTGCAATGACTCTGATAGGCGCAGTTCAGAGCACATGCTCTCCGACGAGGAGATTCAACAGATTCACACTCCAGCCCGTTCGTCCTCCTCACCTGCACGACAGGAGAAGCAGCATCCTCGACATCAGCAGTTGTGCGTGTTGGGTTGATATTGTCCGTAGTGTCCTGTAGGCTGTAGCGTTGAGTTGAGTTTCTTTCTGTTTGTCCAAGCTGAGCATTACATGCTCCAGCTTGAGGGCGAGTGTTGGAGTATTTGGTTGTGCGTCATGAGTTGTAGCAGGGTAAATGGATCCTGAAGAAGATCCATTTACCCTATCCAGTTGTTTAGTCCCACATTGTCTAGTGGTGGGACTTGGAGGCTCTGGAGAGGCTATATAAGGAGCCCCGGACCTCCTGTATCCATTGAGAAAGTGCAATGCATAACATGCCCCTTTGAGGGCTTCTCCCGTGGTTTCATCACGCTCCTTACGAAGTAGGGTTCCACGTTAAATCTTGTTCTTCATGTTTATGTTTCTTTATTCTCTGATTCCGCTTCCGCTTCCTATTTCTTCCCGCTCCTCACGAAGTAGGGTTCCACGTTAAATCTTGTTCTTCATGTTTATGTTTCTTTATTCTCTGATTCCGCTTCCGCTTCCTATTTCTTAACAGTTCTACATGGCTCTTGTTTGATCGTGCATGCGTATCTGATTCCCAAAGTGTAATTGCAACACTGGACTCGATTTTCTAAACATGCTTTCCCTACATACCCAATGGATGACATGTCGAAGTATTAGTATTTATGACGAACAGTTGACTATGACTTTCAGAAGAAGACATTTTAGATCTTTTTCTCTCCGTTCATGATCCTATTATGTACATTTAATCGTTGTAGCATAGTCCATTGCTACCGGAGTCCAGGAAAGCATAGCTCTAATGGCCAAATTGAGCACTCACCATCATATTCACGACATGTCCATCCACCTATTGGGATGTCATTTCTTGTGGCATATCGGCATTTCTTCATATCTTGATGTGAGAAATATATCCTGCAAAAACCATGCCAAAAGACTATTGGTGGCAATGATGCACACTATGACTCGATGCCTATTTGGATTAACAACACAAAGTACTACATCACATGATAAGTGCTCATAATTAAGCCAAGGTAATAATGGAATTCTTAATATATGTCTACTCTTGCTTTAGTTCTAATCTAATCATACTGATTTAGCAAAAGCATATATACTGATATGAACAATCCACAATTTCAACAGCGAAGAAAGCCTCTTGCTATAGTGTTAGGGCGACCTCAAAAATCTCTGGGATGCAGGTGCATACCAACCTTTTGTTGCTAATATAGAACGAGTATGAAGCATATACGGACGCCATGCCCATGGAAGGCCGTATCGATATCGATATCGTTTCGGTCTGCCCGGAAATGGATATATTGGGATATATCGACGATATCGGTGGAAATGTCGAAAATGGTGAAAAAAAGCCATTTTTTTGGCATTTTTTTCAGAAATTAAGTTCATCCAAGATATTAAAACAACAAATAACGTACAAATACACACTTATATCACACATATCGGTCCATTTATAGACCATATATCACACATATCGGTATCACACATATCGGTTATATCTAACATATCGATATTAATATTGATTCTTGACTTATAAATATTGGAAATGGATTTCATTCAAGTTCTTATAACATGAAATACCACAAATATACACCTAGAAAATACATATAAATCGTTATAAGGACTATGATCCTTATAGTGCACATATCGATCATATCGTTGATATTGTTAGTTGTTGACATACTATATATATTGAAAATGGAGTTCATCCAAGTACTTTGATCACTAAATAATTTACAAATGTACTCTTACTCTCTTAGATAACACATATCGATCATCTATGAACCTTATATCGCATATATCGATATGGCTGTACTGTTAGTTGTTGACCTATATATATATATATTGAAAATGGAGTTTATCCAAGTTCTTAGATCACTAAATAACTTACAAATATACTCTTAGATCACCCATATCGATCATCTATAAAGCTTATATTGCATATATCAATCATTTCGAACATATCGATATTAATGTTGATTCGTGACTTATAGATTTTTTTGAAGAATTGACTTATAGATATTGAAAATGGATTTCATTCAAGTTTTGCAACACGAAATAACTTGTAAATATACACCAAGTTGAAGAACCATTGTATGCACCCTCCTGGCGCACCATACCCTACCAGAAACGTGTAAATATTCATTTTTGACCGATATAGGCCGATACAGCGATATATGGCTGATATATCGGCGATATATCGCCGATATCCCTGTAAAAGGATATACACTCCGATTTCGATACCCCCAACCTCTCGATACCGATATATCGGCGATATATCGCCGATACGGTCTTCCATGGCCATGCCATAATACAACATAGTCAAGGGTTAGTTGATCTCTTTCTAAGACATCCCCTCTCATGCTTATGTCTATGCTCGTTTTCAACTTCCTATATTTGAGACCTCCATGGTCTGTACTCTGACAATGGCCATTGCTAGGTATAAAAGTGTATCGTATTCATAATCAAAACAGAGTATGTCCATGTCCATTCCCCTGACAATGTAGCTTCTGATTTCGACGTTTCGTGATCGTTACCATTGTGCGAGTGGTTGTTTTTGAGTTTAAATATCCTGTTAACTTACCTACAAGAATAAATTTAGCAACGAATGATGACAGTAGGCATATTATCTTAACGTGGAACACAATTATATTTCAATTTCTTGAGATGAACTAGGCATGTCTGCGTTCTTGTTGAAGGGGAAATTATCGTCGAGAGCTAGGAAGCTATTTTATTCTCCATGTCTCTTATTGTAATTTGTGTTAATTTGTTTGACCATGGACACACTGTTGCATTTATGGGGTTTTTATCTGCGAAACTAAGAGGACTCTTGTCATTACATATCAATATCCGAGGAAGCATTGCTGAAAGAGTTATATTTTTGCAAAGATGCATGCACAAACAACCCAGTTATATCAGTTGTGGACTAATCATGTGGACTTTTTTGGTAATATTTTATTCTTGTATTCATCGTGTTATAGTAATAGTTACATGGAACTTATAACTTGTTTTATGATCATCATTTTGCTTGTGTTTTATTAACAATTAATTTAGCACAGACAATCTAGTTTGTTCTTATCCGACATTGAAGAATCACATTAAAAAAGCCTCTATTTTTCAATTTATATAGATTTACGATACACTATAATTTTATAATATTAATATGATATTTTTGATCAATTGCACTTTTGGAGAGGCTTATGCCTTGAATTCGGGGAGCTGCCCATTGCCACTTTGTTTA